>FXXK01001342.1:81385-98359 GCA_900184695.1 Betula pendula
ATGGGAGTTTTTAAAAGAAAGAGATCATATCTTTAAAAAGGTAATAAATTCAGATAATGAGAGTCAATTTTGACAAGTTTGTTAAGTGTAAGGGTATAGCAGCAACCCCCACCATGCATGATGCATGCATAAAATATAACAAAGAATAGAAAGGAGAAGATCAGTAAAGAGAGTGAGAGTGAGAACTAAGTATGCACTATATATCCAAAAATATAATAATAATATATAAATTATTATTATTATTATTTATTATTATTATGTTTTTATTACTTGAGTACGCCCAAGCCAGCAACGCAATCAACAAGACAAGTTACTATGAACATCCCTGAAAATGCAGTACGTACATATATTGAGAGGAAAATCAGGTTACTTGATACTACAATTTTGAAGCAAGTTAATGAGTTTTTTTTTTTTCTATTCAAGTTAATGAGTTTTTATTACTTCTGATCATGCGCATAGAAAACAAAATTGGAATCTGTTTATTTCCATGGTGATCGACTCCCTAAAGTTCCTAGAATATTCTTCAGTACTCATGCACCAATAGGACTAGCAAGATGGAGAATCAGCACCTAAGCCCTAGGCCTCTCCAAACTTGTTAGCGCTAAGTACTATGCGCTAAATCCATGCGTCAAACTAAACAAAGTTTCCATCATCTAGAATTAAGAAAGAAAAACAAATTCACATAAATGGACAAAGAGAAGCAAAATTCCATGAATGGCTTTTGTGAAAAAAAAAAAAAAATGACGTGATTTCTTTGCTGGCCGATTATGTTTTATGTTTTATTTTTTTATGAATAACATTTTTCATTCCACACAAAGAATACAAAGAAACTGATTTCCAGGATGAGTGAAAACCCCACTAGACCACAAGTAGCAGCGATCAGCAACTTACAACACCAACAAAAGCCAAGTTGTTGCATGTTTCCTGTTGTGTTCGCTGCTGTTCGGACATGGTGCGCTTGATTAGGTGTGAAACCCTAATAATGACCGGACATGCCTACTCATGTCTGGACTCTGCCATGCAGAATTGAAATCGAATTTTCATTAAAAGGCTGGTTTGGACCGTTATTTGATAGTTCTCTCCTGCTCCATTTTCAAGAACATAGAAAAGAGTTCAGAGAGCCTTTTTGTACCACTATCATTGTGTACGTTCATAACACGGGATGCTTAGGGTTGTGTGCCAATAATCCTTTTATGGTCTAAGCTTTGAAGCGAAGGTTCTTGGAGTAGAAATAAAACCAGGTTGTTGCTGCAACATTATTCAACAAACTGACATTTACCGGTGGGATGGTAAGGAAATTCGAGAGAAGATAGAGCAGTGAGTAACTGGAGCCTGCTGAGAAAACAGGGAGGCAAGTGGGAGCTCGTATGCATACAGTGTGTCTTCACATTATAAAAGTGTTGCAAGTGTCTATTGCATGTGTTTCATTTTTCTTATAGTAATTTTTTGGGTTTGACTGCCCCGGCTGTTTACCATTGAGTTTCAAAGGATTTTCTCCATGTCAACAAAACTTGCAGGTTGTCGATGGTTTGTTACATATTCTTAGTGGTTTGATTGTTTATTCCACTACAGCAGTAATTTTTAATTGATATATATTATTGCTTTGTGTGTTGATTATACTGTTTGGGGTCTAAAGCGGTTATTTCAAATTTGATTTGCTTTTTTAATGATTTTAGTTTGATTTTGGGTCCAAAATTCTTAATTAGACCTAACCAATTCAATTTAGTTTGATTTTCTGTGCAGTACTGTAGCTATAGAATTAGGTAATATATATATATAGAGGGGTCACAGCAACACTCATCTAAGAGATGGCAAGAGCACCATAAGGCTGCAAGGCTGCGTAATCACGAGTGAAAATTCAATTAAAATTTTCCAAGATTGGAATCCCGTGTAACCTATTATTATGCATATAAACACCTCCGATTTTTTTTTTTTTTCCTAAGACATTCTGGTCTGCAGGGAGTAATTAAAAGAAAAAGATCATATCTTTAAAAGGGTTAAAACTTAAGATAATGGAGAGTAAATTTTGACCAGTATAAAACAAAACAACACCACCATGTATAAAACATATATACGAAAGAATAGAATTAAAGGAGAAGAGGAGCAAGTAAAGACCATAAAGAGGATGAGACCTACCCAGAAATGGAGCCCGTGCTGGACCACGATACTGACCAGAAAGAGGTGCCGATGGCTTACTCATCTCTGAAATGCAAACAAAAAGTACAAAACTTACTAAATATGGTATAATTAAGAAAAAGATCTTGCAGACATACCGGTATGAGTTATTAAAAGAAAGAGACCATATCGTTAAAAGGGTTATAACTTAAGATAATTGGAGTAAATTTTGATAATTAATTTATTTTATGTAGAGAACCCTTTTAATTAGTTACATCCCTAAAAAGGCAATTATGATTTCTTTGCTGGCCAATTATATATGATTTAGCCCAGGACCGGAATCCACAGCCGGGGTGGTGCCTGGCATATAAAGTGACATGGTGATCACTTCTCATATCAATATTAATTGTTTTTTAGGTGCTGTTACAGATTCTGGGAGGCGGAGGGCGGATGGCTTGAGACGCCCAAGCCAGCAACGCAATAAACAAGACAAGTACTATAAACATACCTGAAAATGCAGTACGTACTACAATTTTGAAGCAATTTAATGGGTTTTTATTACTTCTCATGCACAGGAAACAAAATTGGAATATGTTTATTTCCATGGTTATCTACTCTCTAACCCTAAAGTTCCTAGATTCTTTCAGTACTTATACTCATGCACCAACAAGACTAGCAAGATGGAGAACCTAATTAAGCCCGCTCCAAACTTGTTAGCGCTACTGTGCGCTAAAGCCATGCGTCAAACTAAACAAGTTTCCATCATCCAGTGTTAAGAAAGAAAATCAAATGCACTTATGCACATAAATGGACAAAGGGAAGCAAAATTCCAAGAATGTCTTTGTGAAAGAAAAAACAAAAAAAATAAAAATGACGTGATTTCTTTGCAAGCCAATTAAGCTAATCCAAAACCTCAACCAAACCACTACAAACAAATACAAAGAAACCCCACAAGAAAAAACACCATAATCAATATTACAAAGCTATACAAAGAAGCTATACACAGCTAACCAAAACTAACAAACGAAGCAGCCATCAACAGCACAGCAACAAAGCTCCAGACCAGCAAAACCCCAAGCGCAACTATAAAACAGCAACTCAACAAATTAAGCAGCCACTAAACCAGGAAACTTTCGGAATTCCCCAGTTTTCACAAAGTCTAGCCCTAGTACAGAAGAGGAAAAAATAATAAATAAAAAGCCTAGCCCTAGTGCTGACCACCGTTGACCTACGTCGGATAGCGAGAGAGAGAACCGGAAGTTGATACAACAAAACGAGAAGTTTTTCTGGCCAATTATGATTTAACCCAGGACCTCTGGCGGCTGTCGCTGGCATCCGCCGCCAGAGGTCGCCGGAACTTATTTTTTGGATGACTAGTACCGTAAAGCATAACAACCCCAACCATGCATGTAAAACACCAACAACCAAATAACTTCTGGAAAACACCAGAAAATACCTCCTGGAAAAAACAACACAATTACAACTCCTGGAAAGCAATTAACAGCAAGAAATGGGAGGAGAGAGAGAAACGAAGAAGAAGATGAAGAAGAGCGTGGGGGAAAGGAAATAGAAAGAAAGTTGGTGGTCAAATTTTGAAAATTTAATAGTAGGTTCACGTGGCTTGTTCTTCGCCAGTGGTATCAAAATTGCTGATCTGACTATTTTGAAAGAATTGCCGTGGATCTTGATCATCCCCACTGATTTTACGAAAAAAGTTCTTTATATTCGTAGGATATAACAATTATTTCTTTTTTCGATGTTAATTTGATACAACAAACACGGTGGAATCACTATTTCAAATTGAAAAGTAATTGAAATCATTAAAAAAAGGATTTCATCATATTAAGTGATACTCCTGATTCTCACAAAAGATAATTATTTTTTTCAACACCTACTTGTTTTTTGTTAATATAATCCTAGTAATTGGGAAATTAGATTTATATGCATATTCTGATAGCATCTATTGTATTTTCGTGTAAATATGGGCAAAAAAGCTTCATAGAAAAAGGGTGGTTCAATTTGATCTACACAGCATCCATCTCTCACACCAAAAGCCAAAACAAGCAGGCAACTCAAAAGCCAACCCAACTCATGAAACAGATATTGTTCACAACTGGAAAAGCTCAGCTAGTAAAGGCAATAAAGAGGATGAGAATTACCAGCGGCAACCAAAATACGGTTTTTGGGTTCACTGATCTCTGAGTAGCAAGCAAACCCAGTAGTTTGTCTCTGCATGTATTTGCTGCTGAGTCATGATTCTCGTCGGCCGGTGTGAATGAACAGTCATTCACACCGGCCGACGTGGATCTGCTTTCATTGAAAATAAAAAAAAAAGGAAAAAAAAATTCAATTTTCTGCATTAAAGCAGGTTTCACGTCGGCCGGTGTGAATACTGTTCATTCACACCGGCCGACGAATATCATTAGTCTTTGCTGCTATACTCTGACCCAATATAATTAATCAAAAGAAAGAACGTACAAGGAATGTACGTGGACCAGATCCTTTTGGAATTAATGTTATCATAAAAAGAAACCATAAAAGTCCACTTTTGTGGGCTGGCGGTGTGAGTTTCATTTCCTTTTTTTTTTTATTTTATTTTTTGTAAGTCCTTTTACATTTTTATTTTATTTTTTATTTTTAAATTCCGCATAAACTTTAGCCTGTTCAGCAAATGATTAAATTTTGGTAATGAAAATGTTGACTTTTGATGTGATATAAGTAGAAAGAATGTTATAAATTTTATTTTTTAATGAGTATTTTATTTAAATAATAATAAAAATATTTAATATGATATAAAAATTTTTTTAAAAAAATTATTAAGTTCAGTGGGTCCGCCTTCCAAGGCAACGATCCTTACCAGAATTACTATCATTTGGTCAGCGGCTCTCCGTGTACTATTATTCAAACGACGCGTTTTCATGAGTGGTCATTAAATTTCAATAATCAATTAATTATTTTTAATAGTTTGTCGGTCATGATTGGTCCATGGGGCTCGCCCGCTGCTTGCATACATGTGGGTCCGCTGCTGCTTTCCACACATGCAACATCCTCTCAAATGTGTTGATATATGCTGACTCTTTATATATATAATAATATATTATATATATTATATATATATGTTACTTTTTTTTTTTTTTTTATCAGGCTGATAATTATTAATTTGAGTGAGGTATGGAGAATATAATCATGGGGCTCTAAGATGTAAATTACTCATGCGATTTTCACCTCCATTGGATGTCTGAATTATTAGAATATCTTTTATACGAAGCCAAAAAAAACGTGTCAAATGACTATATATGGGAAAAAAAAAACACTTATGTTCTCACGCGGATGAGTAGTCTTGAATACTTTTTAATGGAAAAAGTTGGTCAATATTTGTTAACCATCATCTTTTTCTTCTATTTTCTTTTCAAAATCCCAAGTGATAGAAGAAACCTTTTCTAAAAATTTTAGTTGTTAAGTAAAATTTCCTCAATACTTAGAAGTTTATTTTCTAAGCAATTCAAAGATTTTATTAAAGTCAACAAAATTAAGAAGATATAGCCAAAAAAATCAAACTTCTAAGATTTTCCTCTTTTTCCTTTTCTGTTTAGGTTTTTTTTTTTTTTTTTTTTTTTTTGGCTCTTGTCATTATATTATTAAGGCCTTGATAATGTTATAATACCGTCGATTATCTTTTTATATATAAAAGGAATCAGTTAATCCCAAAATATACAAACCTCCCTATAAGGATATACAAGGTCTACCACTTCTTTTTTTTTTTACAGAAAAAATAATAATTGGGCCTCTTTATTTTTCTCATGTTTCTTAATTTTGTAAATTTCATCACTATTTAAGTCAATCATACTCATATGTCCAGGAAAAAAAAAACAATTACTCATATGAAACTTATCCAAGTTTGAGATATTCGATATAGTAAAGATGCTTAATTATATAGTTTGGTATTTACAAAGAAAAAAAAAAAAAAAAGGAACCCCAATCTTCAATGAGTAAATGGAGCTTGAAGAAGCATCTACTGGTTTGCATGTGTATTCTCAAAAAGAAATACAAAAAAAAAAAAAGTCCAAACAAGTCTATATAAGCAATTGAAGGAAGAGAACAGGCAAGAAAACCAAGGATGACAAATTGCATGACTTTCTAATTACATGCACATTCATACAGAAGTATCATCTATCAGATCCAGTAATTTTTTCATGCTTAAAATCGGATGCTCTACCTAGGAGGCTCTAACAAAATCAACAGCAAAACCTCAGTTGACAGAACTCTAAAAGGACCATACAATGGACATTAATTATTCAACTAGAANTGGTTCTTTAACAAAGCATTGAACTCAACATTCATGGCCTTCCTCCAGTTAGCATTTTTCATAGCTGAGGAGTGACACGTAGGCTCGAGCTCAGAGGACGAAGATTCAGAAAGGAGGGCACGGGGAAGAGGGTACCGAACAGTACCATCAGTGTGAGTTTTTGGCTTGGAGATATGATTACGAGCACGAGTGACCATAGGATGCTAGGAAGGAGATGGAAGTGGAGAAGAAGAAGAGAGATTTGGAGCCACCGAACCAGGAGACGATATACCCGGCCAAAGAAGACACAGAGGGGGATTCAACTGAGGAAGAAGAATCAGGAGAAAGAGGGAAGGGACTGGACGGTGTCGTTAGATTAGGAATTAAAGGAGAAGAGATGGGCCCAACGGTGGGTAAATCGGGTAAAGAAGTAGATAGAATAGGTAAGGATATGGGCTGGTGGGAATTTGAGGTGGGGATCTCAGGAGGTAACGACCCAACTTGATAAGGAAAAAGTGATTGCTTAAAAACAACATCTCGAGAAATATATAGACGACCAGTAGATAAATGGAGGCATTTGTAACCCTTATGAAGAGGACTATAACCTAAGAAGAGACACCGGAGAGACCGAGGCTGAAACTTATTAGAATTATAGGGACGAAGATTAGGCCAACAGGTGCAACCAAAAATCCGAAGAAATTGATAATCCGAAGAACAGTTAAAAAGTTTTCCAAAAGGGGAATAATTTGCTAAAATAGGTGTAGGCATGCGATTTATGAGATAGCAAGCCATAGAAAAAGCATCATCCCAATATTTTAAGGGCATATGAGCATGAGAGAGTAAAGCTAAACCAATTTCAACCACGTGACGATGTTTGCATTCAATCGCACCATTTTGTTGGTGTGTATGCGGACAGGACACACGGTGGAGAATGCCAAATTGATGAAACAATTTATTTAAAGGACAATATTCACCACCCCAATCGGATTGGACAGCCTTGATTTTATAGTCAAAAAAACGTTCAACATAAGTTTTAAATTTTAAAAAGACAGAACTGACATCACTCTTGGAATAGATTGGATAAAGCCACGTGTATTTGCTATAGGCATCCAGAAAAGATACATAATATTTGAAGCCAAATCTAGAGCAAATCGGGGCTCGGCCCCATACATCAGTGAAAACTAAAGCAAGAGGACACTAGGCAGATGACAAGGAATCTGAAAAAGCAAGCTGCTTGCTCTTAGAACCGAGGCAGGCAGGACAAACCGCAGGATCTCTTGGAGAAGCAACTGGAAGATGAAACTTGGCAAGGACACGACGGACCAACCTCAAAGCCGGATGGCGCAACCTTGAATGCTAGTGAGACTCAGAAACACGCTCACCCATCAAAGCAGACGCGGGAGGATTATTTGCAGAATTGAAAAATTGGTAGAGGCCATTTTTATTCGGCCCGTGAAGTAGGAGCCTCCCCGTGTAACGGTCCTTCAACAAAAAGTAAAAGGGATGAAACTCAGAAAAGGTATTAGTGTCTTTTGTGAACTTGTGGATAGAGAGTAAATTTTTTGAAATGCGAGGGACATGTAAGACATCAAGAAGATCAAAATGAAGAGGAGGACAAAAACGACGAGTGGCTCCAATATGTTTGATGGAGAGGCCCTTACCATTACCGATACGAATCTGATCCGTGCCGGCGTAGTCATCATCTTTGAGAGTCAAATTCTTAAGGTCGGAAGTTAAATGATGCGTAGCTCCAGAGTCAGGGTACCAATTCATGTCAGTACCAGAAGGAGGAGCAGAGAGATAGGCCTGAGGCTGAGATGATTGTTCCCTGGAGTAGGCTTCATTGAAACGATTGTAGCAATCAAGTGCTACATGACCCGTGCGATTGCAAACTTGGCACACTGGACGGTGGGACTGATTGTTGTTAAAAGTGGAACCAGACCGGAAGAGGCTGAATTGCCACGCCCTCTACCACGATAGCCACGGCCAGACGAGGACTGACCAAAATGATAGCCACGGCCAGAAGATGAGTGGCCAGAATGATATCCACGACCACCCCGATTACCACGGTAAGAGTGACCATGTGCAGCATAATTGGCTCCTGCAACAGACAAATCAAGAGTTGTTTGATGTTGCTCCAAACGCATCTCATGAGAGAGGAGATGACCGTAAATCTCATCAACGGAGAGAGGATCAACCCGAGTGGTTACGGAAGTCACAAAGGAATCATAGTCTGGTCCAAGACCAGCAAGAAGGAAGGAAACAGACTCAAAGTCACTGATTGAGTGCCCACTTGCTATTAGAGCATCAACAAGAGCCTGAAACTTGGAAAAACAATCAGCAATAGGTGAATTTCCTTTCTTGAGAGTGGCCAATTGGAAATGCACTTGCATAGAGCGCACCTTGGCTTGTGACACAAACAGAGTTTCTAGAGTAGTCCATGTTTCTCTGGACGTAACACATCTTGTGACATGAGAAAGTGTTTTTTCAGACAAAGCTGAATTGAGAGCCCTAAGGATCAGCTGATCCTGCATGGTCCAGTGAAGGAAAGCTGGATTGGGGGAAGTTGTGGTGACGCCATCTTTGGTGGAAGTCACTGTTGGAGATGGGCAAGGATGAGTGCCATCAATATATCCATAAAGATTACCTCCCTTGAGGTGTGGAACAACCTGAGGCAGCCAGAGTGGGTAGTTGTCCCGAGTGAGCTTAAACGGAGTGAAATTGGTGAAGGTAACAAGTGCTGGTGTTTGATAAGAAATTGATGAAGAAGCCATTGCGGAAAAAAAGACGTTAGTCACTTATGGCCTTGATACCATATAGAAGATAAGAATTAATTGTTGTTGTTGCCTTACCAAATACTGGTTAAGGTCATTGTATTATATAAGGAAATCAGTTACAGAAGATAAGGGAAAATACAATTGATATTTAAACTGATGTTGTAAACAAAAGCTATACGTAACAATATTATCTAGTGTATTTGAATTCAAATGAATGAGCTTCTAATCAGGAGATGGATCTTTATCTCGTGTAGAATCAGGTAATGAAGATATAGTTCTAACAAAAACATATATAACAAAGACCATAAAAAGGATGAGACATACCCTGAGCTCGACCCCGACCACGAGATTGAGAAAGAGGTGCCAAAGGCCTACTTGTCTCTGAAATGCAAACAAAACACTTAATAAATATGCTATCATTAAGAAAAATATCTTGCAGGCATACCAGTATGCAGGGAATTACTAAAAAAGAAAGAGACTATATCTTTAAATGCTACTCAAAATAGCATTTCTTGTCTATTTGTATATTCACATCCACTATATCTGTAAAAGTTACTCGGACTATAAAAACCCGTAGATTTGGCTCCTGCAGAGACCTGTTACAAGGGGATCCGGCTTTTTATGCAGTAGAATTTTTTTGCGGCCAAGATGCAACTAAAGCTTTTTTTAAGCCAGAAACTCACGCCGTGTAAAAAGTGATTTGTCTTCCGTGAAACAAAACTGACAGCTTTTTAGCCTTTATTTTCTGCAAAGAAGATGGAGCTATACTTTGTAGAGAATGTGACGGAACATACGCAAAACAACAATAGGTTTCCTCCAATGGCTATGATGTTGGGTACAAAGAAGCATAAGGATGGAGCTTAACAACACCTATGAGAAGAAACATATTGTTGTTCTGGGTATGTTGTGTCATATTCTCTACAAAGTATAGCTCAATCATCTTTGCAGAAAAGAAAGGCTGAAGAGCCGGTCTGTTCTGTTTCATTTCACGGAAGAAAAGTTTGGTCTTGCTTTTTGGGTAAAGCAATACCCAAAAAGAGAGAGAGACAGAGAGGGGTGTTGGGTAGTGTACCAAACCACTACAAACCACACAAGAAAAAACACAAACAGCAATACAAAGCAAAGCAACAGAGCTCCAAACTAACAAAGGAGTAAAATCAACTCTGCATGATCATGAGATGAGGGACTGAACCTATTACTCCCTTTGCCATCCCACGCTATTCTTGGTCTCTCCTTCAATGGGGTTCGGATGCAGAAGGTGAAAAGGCCAATGGTGAGAAAGAAAGACGAGGAATTTATGAGGTATTTATTGGACAGAGGTGGTTAATTAAAGGAATTTCCTTCGATTTAATCTGTTGCTTCCACCATCCTTCCAATTTTCTGTGAGCAAACCATCGTCAAATTGGGCGGCTAATAACAAGGGCCCAGCTTTTTGCGTCCACATTATTTTGCGTCTACACTCGCTAAATCTTACAAATTAGCCTTCCAAAAGATGGACTGAACTCATGAGAAGCTTAGTAGCCGATAATCAAAATTTGTTTTTGAATAAATAAGGTGTTGTTTTGGGTCAAGAATATTTTTAGGAACATTTTGAGTATAATATTGACAGGGATCCGGGATAGTTTGGTAATTTTGACCAAGGTCAATATTGTAAAATTAGCTTATAAGTTACAATGATTTATAATCTTAGCTAGGGAATTTAACGGATTGAGGTTAACTTGGGTTGCTCTAAATAGAAACTAGGATTTTGATATCTAACAATTAAGTGTGACTCAGTCGAATCTTAGGAATTGATAAATTCTCTACTTCCGTTGAATCAACTACAAGGGGTAATTTTGACCAAGGTCAATATTGGTATAGCCACATTGACAATTACTTTAATGAAAGTTGTTTCAAAAAGAGCAAGAGTGAGCCAACGTTGTATGTGAAGCATCAAGGTAATGTAGATTTTATTATTGTGGCATTGTATGTTGATGATTTGGTGTTGACTGGAAGCAATGTCAAAATGATTGAAGAATTTAAGAAAGATATGGTGAAAAACTATGAGATGAGTGATATTAGGCCTGTAAACGAGCCGAGCTCGGGCGAGTACCCCCTGTCCGAGCTCGGCTTGTTTCAACAATTCACGAGCTCGAGCTGGGCTCGAGCTCGTGACGAGCGGGGAAATGTGAACTCGGCTCGGCTCGCCAAGACAAAAGTCTTGTGCGAACTCGGGCTCGAGCTTGCTGAGAATCCGAGCCGAGTGCCTTATCGAGCACTTGGCTCGGCTCAGCTCGTAATTTTTTTAAATAATCCAATTAATTTAAAACAAATGAGAATCAGAGAATGGCATACAAATAAAAATTGCAATAAATAAATGGGTAAAAAAAAAAACAAATACAATTGCAAGTTTGTTGCAACTTCTAATACAATCTTAAGTCTGTAGACTTTCACAAGTTCTGAAGTTCACAAATGCATATGTAAAAACTAAACAACTAACAATCATAAACATACAACTAATTCACTAAACAATTAAGCAGGAGTTCCACAGCCTTTTCTGCCGAGGAAACAAACAGATCAACAAAGAAAAATTCTGGGACTGGCCGACTGGGCCTTTGGCACTGGCAGAAAGCCAAACCTAAACCTATCGGAACTCAATGTACTCCACTTCAAATTCTCCTTCTCACAGCATTCACAACTAGGATATTTGGTACAACACAACAAATACAAATTACAATTATACAACTCAAGCAACCAAACTAAATAATTATTACAAATAATACAATAGCCTATACTCATATTTACATAAATCACATCATATTCTTGAACTCCACTTTTCTCAGTTCTCACAGCATTCCCCAAGAATCCAAGATGGTGCACAGAGGTCCACAGGCTCACAGCAACTAGAAACCACAATTACAAAGTCAATAACATTAAAAAAAATGACAAATACAATAAAATTGGGCTGTTTGTAAATTGTAATCAACTTTGAATGCCTAACAAATTTAAATAACAGTGTTCTGATTTGCTTCTTTTGCATGTAAGCATATACATTTCTAACCTCCAATTATATCAGACATTCAGTATGACCAATTAACTTAGACATTGGAACACAATTGTAGTTTTTGCATGAAAAGAAAATAGAAGAAAAGAGGCTATATGTTTGACTTATAGCCTCTCTCGAGTCTCTCCCCTCATAATGCATATATATATATAAGAACCTCTTCTAACACTCCAACCAAAAAATTTTAAGTTTGTAATAACAACCTTGAAACACAGCAAGGATCAGTGCTACACCGAGTGAAAAACATATTCTAGAACAGTGCAAAACAAGATGCAAAACTTTGAGACACTGTTTTGTTTAGTTCTTCTCTTATGTGATGCTCAAGGTGATCCAAATTTATTGTACTATTATCACTGTAACACATGAAAATGCATATTTAAGATAACTATTAACAAAGCATCATAAATCTTACAGATTTTCCATGTTCACAGGTATGCCCATAACACATATCAAACCTTCTAGTGATCCCAGTTCCTCAAACAAAAGCATTAATTGCAGTTGAAGTTGAGCCTTCCAACAAGCCAATAAGCAAATGTTTTATGAAGAGAGCACATCAAAATAAAACAGGCATCAAAGACAATTCATTCAAAATAAAACTTACATATTATAATTATCACTCTGCATGTCTTGCTTCATCCTCAATGTTGCTTTCCCTTCTTCAATAAGACCTCTTCTCATATCATCAAAAAGTCTCAAAGATTCTGCAGGTTTCTAAAACAAATATTCAGAGTCAGTAACTTTATCAAGATTCAAGACTGATTAAGAAGGCTAAAAACATCTTGAAAAGAACACAGTTTGCACTTTGCAAACCAGTTTAAAGAACATTGTGTTGTACTATCAAAAATAAATAAAAACAAGACTTGTAAGCAATTTAAAATACCTTAACTTAAGATAAATCAGCTCACCAAGAGTCTTGTTCATCTTTGCCTTGTCTACATAACATTTATGTGGTTAAACCAGCAAGGAAGCAAACATCTAAGACCTTCAAAATCAGCATTCAGCAAACTCCAAATAGAAATCAGAAACAACTCCTGAATACACACTAAAATATAGTTAGTTAATTTGTACTCCTTGCATTATTTAGTCAAGTGAAGAACTTTCACTTGATTAAAATGTCAAGGGAGTTTCATAACAATGCAAAATTTAATTTGCTATAATCATTGAATAGAAAGGAAGTCATACATTATTACCTCAAGGTTCTTCATGTGTTCAGCAACATATTCTTGTCCAACAAAATCCCAAACAAAAAAAAAAAACAACCATATTATAAGTTACAACACTTCTAAATTATTTAATACAAAGACTTGTAATCAACTTTAAATACCTTAAGGTAAATCAACTCACCAATTTTTTGTTTATCTTTGTCCACATTACACATTATATTATGTGGTTAAACAGCAAGGCAGCAACATCAAAAAACCTTCAAAATCAGCATTCAGCACCCCAATAAATCAGAAACAACTCCTGAATACACACTAAAATATACTAAGTTAATTTGTACTCCCTTGCAATATTTAGTCCAGTGAAGAACTTTCACTTAATTAAAATGTCAAGGAGGATTCATACAATGAACATTAATTTGCCATAATCATAAATAGAAAGTAAAAAATACCTCCAGGCTTCATGTGTCAGCAACATATTCATCAACAATCAAATCCCCCCCCCCAAAAAAAAATATGCAGTATTACAAATTACAAGCTATAAACACAGATGAACAGACTGTAATATAGCAGAATTAGAAGTTACAAAATATTTGCCCACAATATATTATAAAAAGGATACAGAACAAACAGACACCAAGGATTCAAACAACATCAAACACCTCAAAAATCAGGATTCAGCAAACACCATTCTCAAAACAACTCCTGAATACACACTAAAATGCAAGTTAATTTTTAGTCCATCCAATTATTAAGTGAAGTGAATAATGCCACAATCAATAAATAGAAAGTCAATTACATTACCTCGGGTCTTTATGTCTTCATAAAACCACTATGGTAACTTTGGTAAGGCAATCTCCACATCAGATACCTCCTATGTTAAAAAATAGAATGTTAAAAATATTAGTACTTTGTAAAATTACAGAAAATTGACAATTTATTAATCAAAAGTAAAACTTACAGTAGTCTTCCTTTTAAGCCCATATAATGCTCTG
This sequence comes from Betula pendula, assembly GCA_900184695.1. Classification (NCBI taxonomy): domain Eukaryota; kingdom Viridiplantae; phylum Streptophyta; class Magnoliopsida; order Fagales; family Betulaceae; genus Betula; species Betula pendula. Next base: position 95,761 of record FXXK01001342.1, read on the forward strand.
ACCCAATCAGACCCACATAATAACATCTAAACCGTGTCTATGGATAATGAAGGCTCTATGTGGATCAATTACCCTACCACCAGCGCTAAATGTAGACTCAGAACTCACGGTTGAATTGGAATAGACAATATATCCTTGGCCAGCATGGACAAAATGCGATACTTGAGAGTGTTAGCTTTCCACCATTCCAAAGCATCAAATTCCACACCCTTGTCAACAATGAGTACATTCTCCTCCAAATATATTTGCAAATCAGATTTAACCGGCTGCTGCAATGTATCAACACTCCTAACAAATGACTCATACATTTCCTTACCACTTTGAACACTCCTCCCAATAGCAGTGACTGAACTACTTGAAGAACATTCCTGAACACTATTTGTAAATTCTGCTCAATAACACTTGAATTATATACTTCGACATACTCCCTATATAATTCATTCAAGCTTGAAAGGACATGATCGATATTCAGCTTAGCATCTGACTCAGAATACATTATAGGGAAACAAAATCTTATCAAAGTCATCTTATTCCTTGGGTCCAAAACAGCAGCAATTGACATTAACAAGTTAGTCTCTCCCCAATATTTTTCAACTTGTAATTCATTCTACGTGCCATTGATTGTATGTATTCATTTTGATCTCCACACTTTTTAGCCAATATGTCTTTCATCCTCCACACTTCAGATAGGAACAGATTAGCAGTAGGGTAGTCGCTGCCTGATACTATATTGGTTACTTGATTGAAGACCCCCCAACAATTGACAAACAATTTCAATTTTATCCCAATGCTCATCGCTGGGCAACCATTGAAACCAGAATCCATGTATGAATACAAAGGAAATACCTCCTTAAACTCCAGCGCTGTGCCAACATCAAATATGTACTATTCCACCTAGTGGTTATCATCTAAAAATAACTTTCTTGCAGTCAATTGACACTGCTTTGCCAATTCAGCAAATTTAATCAACCTTCCCTCTGAAGCCCACTATGTACTTAATTCCATCCCTAACACGGTCAGTAATTACTTTAATCTCATCTAGGCCATCTTGGACCAACAAATTTGTTATGTGGGCACAGCAGCGCACATGAAATATTTTCCCCAATAGGCAAAGCTTTCTGCGGTTAAAGATATCTCTCAAGACCTTTACGACAGTATCATTTGGCTTCGCATTATCAACAGTTAATGAACAAATTTTATTCTCAATCCCCACTCTCCAAAACATTTCTGAAGTGCATCTGCTATAATAAAACCAGAGTGTGGGGGGGTACATTGCAGAAATTAAGCACACGCCTATTTAAACGCCAATTAGAATCTATCCAATGGCATGTGACAACCATATAAGAGATTTTTTGACATGAAGTCCACATGTCAGTTGTGATGTTTACTCTATGAATACCTTTCAATAAATTTTCAACTTCCGCTTCTCAATCTCATAAGTGGCAAAGCAATCTTTCCTAGCGGCATCCTAGAAATTTTCCTCCAATATGGTGTGCAAGTCTTCATAAATTATTAAACAGGCACATGTTCCACATGCATGAAAGGATATTCATGATAAAGGATCATTGAGAACAAAGTTCTCTAACCTTCCTATGATCATAGCTAAAATTTGACACAATTCCCACCACCATCGGACTCCTTTACCATCACCATCAATTGTCAAAACCTTTTGCTTCTTCTTTGCACCAATATATGTGAAACAAGTGTTCAAGTGCCTAACCTAGAGTAGTTGTACAACTAGGATTTCGATATAGCAGAACAACCTCTTACACCAAATTGCATTGGTGCTTTTTACTACCACTAATTTTCACCTCAGAAAAATCTTTCCAAACAGCAGAAGTCCTTTTCCTCGGGTTTCTTTGATAAGCATGCTTATGGGGATCTTCTTCACCCACAGCAGCATCAGAGGCAGTATCTTGAACCCCAATACTTTCTAGGACAGTTGCTGTAGCACCATCACTAATCTCTAGAGAATCCTCATTCTCATACTCCTCCACCGGATCAAGTTGGTTCAAATCCCCCTCCATATCCTTTCAGATAGTATAGTAGGTATTATTAGCAAAAGGAAACCAACTTTTATAGACTATAGTATTAGTAATTAGTCTATTAGAAGGTCTAATGTTCCAACTTAAGTTTACAATTGCAGAATTAGTTTTCGTGTCACAACAAGACTGAATTTGAACATTCATCTAGTGTTAATCAAAGCAAAGGATGTTACAATTTCAGAGTTCTAATGGCCTGAATCTGTTTCCAATTTAATTATTTAATTATAAAAATTCCATCTAGAAAGAACATTCATTAATCATTAATCTAATTCCTTAATCTGTTTCCAATCTAAGTTTAAAAATCCCATCTAGTTTTAACATTTTTAACATTCATTAATCATTAATTAGAGTTTTAACTTCTAATGGCCTGAATCTGTTTCCAATTTAATTATTTAATTATAAAAATTCTATCTAGAAAGAACATTCATTAATCATTAATCATTAATCATTAATCATTAATCTAATTCCTTAATCTGTTTCCAATCTAAGTTTAAAAATCCCATCTAGAAATAACATTCATTAATCATTAATTAGAGTTTTAACTTCTAATGGCT
>FXXK01001342.1:98869-125516 GCA_900184695.1 Betula pendula
ACTAAAAACAACACATAGCAGGTAACTAGGTAACTAAGGTAAGCAATGATCCATCAGATATCAAATGGCACATATCTATTTCCAATCGAAGTTTACAGCCCTAGTTTAACACAAAAAATAGACATGGCATGTAAACAATGATCATGTTACATAGCATTATAGCATAACAGTTCAGTGTTCAGACATAAAAATATATCAAAAAATTATCTAACAAGTTAGAAATTAGAATAACCTCAAGAGTCAGTTTGCTGTATGCAAGTTTGTAGCTTGCAGGATCGAAATACAAAAGCAAAGAAGCAAAGCTTGAACAGCCGTCCCCTGAAACTGAAAGGTTAAAAACCAGATCAAATGTTAGCATTGGATCTAACTCATCTAAGATATAGTGTAAAAAATAAATAGTAATTGATTGAAAAAAAAATAATAAGAACATCCAAGGGTATATGAAACATAATTACTGTAGTTTTCTTCAACAATCAAGAGACTGAGAGGGGGTGTTGGCGCTGGTGCGGGTTCTCTGTTTAGAATGATCTTGCTTTCGATTTTTTGTGTTAAAAAATATGAACATGTACAGATATAATATAGGGGATTCCACAAAGAAATAAGTCAAATAAGTTAAATAACAATGAAATCAAGAGACTGAAAACAAAGTACACGAGTAGCATATCATCATTATCATGTATATCAATCAGATCAAAAGTATTCTTAGCTTCTGCCATCGGTGTGTGTGTGCACTGTGAGGAGAGCATAAGAAAGTCACAAAGTATGGGATATGACGGTGAGATAAGATAGCAATCACGGTATGTTCTGGTTCGAATTCGACGACAAGGGTTTTCAAACTCAAACCAGATCGTGTAAAAGGCTAGTAGCCATGCGATCAAGCGGTGGAATGAAAGATCAATGGCTGGATTTCCAACCAGAGGAAACGGGTAGTTGAAGCGGGGATTTTGAGCATTAAATGTAACCATTGAAAACATGAACCACTTTCTCAGTCGATCATTAATGCGACTGACTGAGTTAAAATTGAGAAGTGAGAGGTGTGAACACAGATAGGGTTTGCGAGTGTGAAGCCCTGTCCGTGGAGGTTGGGAGTGGATGGAAGACGAAGGCAAAAAAAATGGCCTTCGGGTTTTCAGACTTTTGGTGTGAAAAGTTTGAAACCAAATTACCAAACTAAAGTTACTAACGAGTAACGAGGGTTTTTGCCTTTTTGGAAAAAATCACAAACACACCGTTTTACACTGAGATTAATACAAATTGTGATCCTAACCGTCTAATATAATCTCTTAATTATTGAACAATTCTAAGTCGTTAGATTATTTTCACTGAAAGTGGATCTCACGCACAAAAAACACACCATATAATTTTCTCTCCACGTATGCGGATACAGCTGTCTCCCACTAAATTAAACAACGGCTAGGATTGTTTGAAAAACAACGTGACGGTCCACTTACGCTGAATTTTCCTCCTCGGTAACATGCGTCTCAGGCGGTGAGCTCGCAAGAAAAAATTCCCTACGTTCGTATGCATCTAAAATTAATTCTTTGTTGGATCCTGACCGTTAGATATAATCTCTTATTTCTGGATTTAATTTTAGTCGTTAGTTTATTTGAAGGAAGGTGACTCACAGAAAAAAAAAAACACCACCATATAATTTTCTCTCCACCGTATGCGATACAGCTGTCTCCCACTAAATGAACCAACGGCTAGGATTGTTTTGAAAAGTAATCGGACGGTCCACAGTCATCTGAATTTTCTTCCCTCGGTAACATGCGTGTCAGGCGGTCAGCTCGCACGAAAAAACTTCCCCTATGTCCGTATGCATCTGAAATCAATTATTTATTGCATTCTGACCGTTAGATATAATCTCTTATTTCTTGATTTTAATTTTAGTCGTTAGATTCTTTGAAGGAAAGTGATCTCACAGTAAAAAAACACACCAGATAAAATTCCGTGTGTCGTTGTGCGTTACAGCTGTAACCCAATTATTCAAACCAACGGCTACGATCGTTCCCAAAAATCATCCAACGGTCCACGTTTTACACTGACGAGCGGGAAATTAGATTTCCTCGGTAACGTGCGTGTCAGGCTGTCATTTCCATGGCAGCTCGAGTTTCAGAGGGAAAAAAATCTCCTACGGGCGTCTGTTGGTGATCTCTTCTTCAACGTTACTCGATTCAGCAATCTTGAGCGTTTATTAAAATTTTCTATTTGATGATTAAATCCTAGTCGTTGCATCAAAAGAACGTGCGTGCATGCGAGACACCATATAAATCCTCATTCTCCATCCAACGGCTGGAATTCAATCAAAACCAATTAACGGTCATTAATAAATATTAAATAATAACTAAATAATAACGAAATTATAAATTTATAATTTTAAAAAAAATTAATAATAATAATTAAAGTAAATTCAGTAATTAAATAATTAACTAATTATATAGATTCATACATGTGACATGTCAATCCTATGGCTATATGTCTTTAAAATTATAAGTGATTTAGTGATTTAATTATAAGTGTCCAATTAAAATTGATGTGTGACATGTGTCTTTTAAAATCATTATTTGATCTATTATTGTCTATTGACTTGTGAATTGTGATCAAATGGTGATTTAAAATTTTAAAATATTCATAAATTTTAGTTGATATTACACATTATTATATTAATATGCTAGTATCTACATACTTAAATTTTAATCATTGATTCATTGTAAATTTTAAAATTTGTAATATTGTAGTAACATGAATTCATATATTGATATCAAATTATCAATGATATGAGCCATGACATTATATGCCTATAGGCTATAGGCTATAGCTATAAGTTATACTTTTTACTTGTATGATTTCATTGATTTATATCTTAATTTGAAATTATATATTTATTAGTTATTACTTATGAATATACATATGATGTGAGATTATCTATACTTATGATGATAATTAATATTATAGATCATGCTTATCTTAAATACTTAATGATAATACTTAATTACTTATATAGTTTAATAGTTGTAACTTGAATGATACTTGTATCATATTATCACACCGTCTAAGTATATTCGTATGATACTTCATACTTGTATACTTTTTAAATTTATAACACAAACACATGTATATAATAACACTTTATTAGTAATTTAGCAAATTAGCATGAACATAATATATATTGACTATGTTACTTAATAAGTAATATAATATACAAGCTATATATATATACGAGTTGAACTAATAATCGAGCCGAGCCTTATACGAGCATGTTCACGAATGTTAACCGAGCCGAGTCGAGTTTTATACGAGTTTGTGTCGTTTAATAATCGAGCTTATTTTTATGTTTGCGAACGACCCATTTAATAATCGAGTCGAGTTCGAGTCGAGCTTAACCGAGCCGAGCCCGAGCGAGCTCGCGAGTAGCTTTGTTAATTTACAGCCCTACTGAAGATACTGACAATGTCACTGTTGAAGAGGCTCTCGGTATGACTTTGTTATACTTTGTTTATACTGCAGGCTGTGTGGGAATGAGAGTTGCAACCAACACACATCCATATTAATTGGAGCAGCCTTCATGAATGAACAACTTGAAAGCAACCCTGCAAACTGTCATGACATGTTTCGCATGTATAAGGGTGCATTTAGAAGCTTGTGCCACTGTTTACGAAAATTGAACTACGTTGAAGATACTAACAATGTCACTGTTGAAGAGGCTCTCGGTATGACTTTGTTTATACTTGGTCATGGTGTGGGAATGAAAGTTGCAACCAATTGATTCAACCACTCTACGGAGACGGTCTGTCGTAAATTTAGGCGGACAATTCGGGCCTTAAGCAAGTTGGGAAAACATATCATATGATCGACCCAGACCGTCAGAGTGCATCCATTTGTTTGTAACTCTAGTAAATATTACCCGTGGTTCAAGGTAATTGTATATTTACTCTTTCCTTATTTCACTAAGTGATATACTAATTGAATTAACTGATATATTTTGTTGTCATCCTAGTATGCTTTTAGTGCGATCGATGGGACCCACATTAAGGTACATATTCCGGCATCAAGGCAAAAAAGTTTTAGGGGAAGGAAGCAAATTATAACATATAATGTAATGTGTTGTTGTGATTTTGACATGAAATTTACCTTTGTGTGTGCTGGGTGGGAAGAGACTGCGAATGACTCACGTGTATTTATGAATGCGGTTGGTAACGAGGAAATCAACTTTTCTTGGGCACCTGAAGGTACTTACATGCAAAGTTTGCATAAAAAGTTTGATAGTTTTCGTCACATACTTATACAATCTAAAACGGTTGTATCATATTCATAATCTTATAGGTCAATACTATTTGATGGATTCGGGCTATTCGCAGACCAAAGGTTTTATAAGCCCAAATCATGGAGAGCGATATCACTTGACAGAGTTCCGAGCAACAGGTACCTCTCAAGGTTATAAGGAACTATTCAATCATAGACACTCGTCTCTACAAAATGTTATAGAGCGTTGTTTTAGTGTTCTTAAAGCTCGTTTTAAAATACTAGTTCTTATGCCACCCTATAAAGCAAGTTGGCAACCGACAATTATTATAACTTGTTGTGCCGTGCATAACTTCATCCGGATAACTACGGACGATGATCATTTATTTGCTCATTGGGAGAATGAAGATGTGCACACGGATGATTACTTAACTGTTGGCGGGTCTAGTTCACGGCGTGGAAGAAACTTGTAGAACCTATCAGATTCAGCTGCGCATGAGATGACTGTCTTGAAGGATACCATTGCACAGTAGATCTGGGCGCATAGGAACGATTAGTAGATGTTTTATGACCTTATGAGTTGCCTTTAACTACTTTATTGCCTATTATCTTTTATGCACTTTATGTAATGGGACAGATAGTACCAGACATTATTAGTATTTTGTGTAAGCGTGATGTATTATGTGTAACCTTATTCCCAAAAACTTCTTGATAGGAAATTTATGTTTAACATTGTTTTTTTTTTTTCGAAGTATCTGCATATGTGGATCTATTTAATGTTTTTGGGTGTCTTCTAGTTGCATTATTCTGGACGGACAATTGTGAGTGCAGTTGATTTTGTATGTACAGCAGTTAAATATTAGTAAATGTTTTACTTTGAGAGACATCTCTGCAGGATAAAGGTGGTGGTTTTTTAAAGTTTTTGAATGACATCATGTATTTCCAAAACAGCAACAGTAAAGCAAAAAATTGTACGCCTTGTATAAAAAATTTCAGTACTTAACTTTACTATGAGCCTGTCATATGTTAGAGGGATTTGCTTTTCTTTTGTTTTGTTTTGTTTTTTTTTTTTTTCATTATGTTGCCTTTTTCTTTTTCGATAGAAACTAAAGTGGCATGTGCCTTTTTGCTTTTTCAATTATACAGACCCCTTTTGTTGCCAGTAGTCACTGGGGGAAAAAAAAATTTGCTGGAATTCACACTGCACTACACTGCCATTAGTCACAGATCTCTCTACAAAATGATGCACTTCACTACCATTAGTCATGGGTGTTTTTTCAATATACAAGGAAATATTCAAAAATTAAAACCAAATTACCATGTAGTCACGGGTATCTCACAAAGTATTGTCTATAAATTCATTGGGTGAGGGAACATTTATATTCATAAGGGTAACTACAGAAATTTTGACTCTATGTGTGCATAACTTGCTATCCCGCCGATTTAATTTACCATCCATGTGAGTCACACCATCCTATTATTTGTGTTAGAAGTATTCGATAATTATATGTGTTGAAGTAATATATATTACATTTATTGACATTTTGTGATATAAAGTCTCATTACATTTCGGATAGTTTTACTTCGTATATAAATTGACCTATTTTTCGTAACAGATTTGTTATTCTATTTAGCTTGTCAAATTTGCAAAATTACAATGGATCATGAAGACCCTTCGATTATGACTGTTTCTCAAAATAATCAATTTGTCCAAGCTATTATACAACAATACGATCATAGGAACATTGTCAAACATATGACAATAACAAAACAAGGATGACGTCAAATCGCGACAACAATGAATACAGTGGCGCCAGGAATAAGAGTTTGCAGTTTGAAAATGCGATATTGATGTCTTACAGTACAATGCCAATGGGTACACAATTTATTAAACACTCACGTGGGGTTTACTTGGAACGAAGAGACCAATGCCATTGACACATCAGAAAATGCATAGGATACGATTCGTAATGATCGTCAGTTTAGGAGCATACGTAGTTGTAGTTTCCCTTTGTATGCAAGGCTGCGTGTTTATTTTTTATGTAACATGTGTTAGGTGTGGACTATATTTTAAAAGTCTCTAGCTTTATGGTTTATAATGAAATGTAACCTATTTTATTTAGAAACGTATGTAGAAGCGTGTATTCATAGACCATTTATGTTGGGTTGATTTTTAAGCTTGCTTTTTTATTTTATTTTATTTATTTTATCAATTTGTTTCACTTGTTTTTTTTTTATTGAGTTGTTGGATATCCTATTATATTTTGAGTCTTGGTTTAATTCTGTGGCAAAACACTTGAAAAAGACTTTGTAATATGTTTTGATGTGTTTGACATTTGGACGGTATCAGTTCTGATCTAGATGGAAGAAAAAATTTAAGACAAAAAATTCACACAGTGGACTTTGTCTGCAATGAGGTCCGGACGGTAGTAAGGATTTTTTAGTCACCGTCCAGACAGACAACTTAATGGTCCCGACGGTGACTAAAAAAATTCAGGCAGTGAGCTTCGTTTGCAAGGAGGTTTGGATGGTGCTATAGAATTTTTAGTCACCATCCGGACGAACCACTTAAAAGTCTGGACGGTGACTAAAAAAATGCAGGCAATAAGCTTTGTCTGCAAGGAGGTCCGGACGGTGGTATAGATTTTTTAATCACCATCCGGACGAACCACTTAACCGTCCGGACGGTGACTAAAAAATGCAGACAGTAAGCTTCGTCTGTAAGGAGATGCAAACGGTGGTATAGATTTTTTAGTCACTGTTCGGACGAACCACTTAATCGTCCGGACGGTGACTAAAAAATGCAGACAGTAAGCTTCGTCTGCAAGAAGGTTCGGATGGTGGTATAGATTTTTTAGTCACCGTCCGAACAAACCACTTAACCGTCTGGTGGTGGTATAGAATTTTTTATTTACCGTCCGGACGAACCACTTAACCGTCTGGACAGTGACTAAAAAATGCAGGCAGTGAGCTTCATCTGCAAGGAGGTTTGGATGGTGGTATAGAATTTTTTTAGTCATCGTTCGGACTAACCACTTAATCGCCTGCACGGCGACTAAAAATTCAGGCAATGAGCTTTGTCTGCAAGGAGGTCCGAACGGTGACCTTGATTTTTTACTCTCACCATCCGAACGAACCACTTACTCGTCTAGACGGTGGTCTTATTTCACAGCTATATTTATATTGCTTTAAAGTTCATTTTTTTCCCCTGTTTTTCTTCTTTCCTTCTCTCACGCTCTCTCCCGGACTCAAGACTCTTTTTTTTTTTTTTTTTTAAAGGGCTTTCTTGTTCGCACTTCACTCTTAACCCAAATCCTCTTTCATATCTTCATCACTCAGTTCAAGTATGGTTTCTCCCCTCATTTTCTTTTGTTGTTGTTGTTTTTTTTTTTTTTTGTTTAGTTGCAGTTATTTTAGGTTTTGGTTTGATTTTTTTTTATAATGTTGTTATTGTTTTGTTGGATATTTTCACTAGGTTTGGTTATGCCTTCTTCTCTATGTTTACTTGTTGATTCATCTCTCTTGGGTTAAGGTTAGCAGATTTTCGATTTTATTTAAAAAAAAAAATAATTCATGATGTTTTGAACCGTGTCTATGAGTATATTTTTTAATGTTTTTGCATTTGGTTGCTGAATACTCCATTTGTGCATCCTATGTGTTTGATAAAATGCCTACATCAATCTGCCAAGCATGTGCTCATTTCAATGTATATTTTTTATTGTTGTGTATGGTGTTTTTTTACTTGAAGATTCAATGAGTGTGACTTTCGTCTTGGTTTTGAAGGGATTTGTGCGTGTAATTCCATTCTATTTATTATCATTTTGTATTTGGGCATTTCCTCTCATATATATGTTCATTGTACTCTTGTGTACCTCATGTAGTTGATACCATGCCACCATTTATTTCATGAGTGTGGATTTCAGTTCTTTCACGTGCTCATTGTGTTGTTAGCACTCTATCATGTTTTTCATGAGTATTGTCTTTCAATTGTTCTTGTTATTCATTTGCAGACTTATTTCTTTGTTTCTCTTTTGCAGATATGTCAGGAAGAGAGTTGCATGCTCGGAAGACCCGGGCTATGCGGGCCAAAGGCAAGGAGGCTGCTACTCCATCTTCACAGAATAATGCTGTTCATGAAGGATTCGAGCGGTTTTCTTCTGATCGAGCCAAAGCAATCTATAACTCCCAATTCAAGGCACGGACTTTGGTTGTTGAACGGGCGGTCAATCTCACTGAACTTACTCATGCCCCCTTTGATATAATTCCGACCATTTTATAGTCCCGGCAATGGGAATATTTTTGTTTTGCTCCGGGCGTAGTTTACAAGGAGTTGGTTAAAAAGTTTTACTGCAATATTATCTCCTATACCAGTGATCCTCCATGCCTTATTTCTCATGTTTGTGGTCGTGAGATTTAGATTACGCCCGAAGTCATTAGTGAGTTTACTAGGATCCCCTATGTTGCTGACCCTGGGTATCCTTTTCCTTCACCGGATTTTCCATCCAAGTGGACAACGGGTTACGCCTTCTGTCCGGATTCTTGTTGGCCTCCACATAACAACTCGTATATGACGGGTGATATGACCACATGTTGGTCTTCTCTTCCGTATCATGCTGAACAACATCTACCCGATTGATCATCATTCAGATATTAGTGTTTCTCGGGCTAGATTTCTATATGCTTTGTTGATTGATGTTTCGATTGATTTTTGCTCCTTTGCTTCGGAGCTCATGTGGGAGGTCCAACAAAACAAAACGGCCGATGTTGCTTTTTCGGGCTTGATTACCTCCATTCTTACTTCACATCAGGTGCCCATATTGCCTTCGGAGCCAGTTCAGACTCCTCATAGACCTTTTTCCTTGAACACAATTAATCGCTCCAAGGCCCAAACCAAGCGCTGTCGCTTTGATGATCCTGTTTCTCCCTGGGTGATGCCTCCATCTACCCCTACTCCTGCTCCTGCTCGTGCTATTGCTACGCTTGAGGGGATTATGAGTTTTTTTACAATCTATGTAGCTAGATTTTACGAAGACGCATGTGGAGCTTAAGAATGTATATGTGGAGATTCAGAAAACAGCATTCAGTCTTTGACACTCGGCTGCCCCGAATTGAGACCTACATCACATCTCATGATGGTACCTCTACTCCGATGTCTCCTACGCAGCCTTCTTCGACTCATGATGTGGAAGATGACTCTTCTTCAGTTGTTGCCTGTGGCAATAGTGATGACGACAACGGTGATGAGGCTTAGACCAAGCAATGCCATGATACCTACTGATGCATTTTCTTGTATTGCTACTATTTTTGTTGTTATTTTGTTGCATCTATTTTGTTATAGAATGATAAAAAGGGAAAGTCACAACCTTATATTTTGTTTTTGGATTATGGTTTATGGGTTTAGGGACAAGCATTTTTTTTTTTTTTTTAACTTGTTATTCTTTGATTTAAGGAATACGCAAGTTTGGTTGTGTGTTTTGTCACTAAATTGCCAAAGGGGGAAATTGTTAGATATTTTTTATGAGTCTTGACTTAATTCGGTGGCAAAACACTTGTAAAAGACTTGTGTAATATTTTTGATGTGGTTGAGGTCCGGACAGTATCAATTATGGTTCAGACGGTAGACAAAATACTTTTACAAATATTAGACAGTGTACTCTGTCTACAAGGAGGTCCAGACGACATAAAAAAATAACCATGCAGTGTGCCTCGTCTGCAGCAAGGTCCAGACGGTGACAACAAAAAATAGGCAGTGAGCTTCATTTGCATGGAGGTTCGGACTGTACAAAAAATTCAAACATTATTCGATAAAGTGTTTAGGTGTAAAAAAAACAAAAACAATAAATGAAAACAAAACGCCAAACAGTTTTTAGTTTCCATCATAAATGAAAACTGTTTTCAAAACGGTTGTCCAAACGCATTAGATTATGTTTTCTGTTTTCAAAAACTGTTTCGAAAACATTTGACCAAACACTATTTTTAATCAAAAAATTACAAAAAATAGTTTTATGTTTTTGTTTTCAAAAATAGGTCTTAGAAACAAAAACGGAAAACCGATTTGCCAAACGAGACGAGCCACTAGTTTTTCCTTTTCTCCTCAAATCGTGTGAATCCTAGTTTTCTCTTTTTAGTGGGACTGTTTTTAGTATATATATATATATATATATATATTATACATAAAAATTAATATATATAAGGTAGGTGGTTCGTGGTTATTAACTGCATACCTCTACCCTTAAAACTACTAATCGCCCGCTCTAGACGATTAGTATTTTTTATAATTGTCTACAAAAGCAGTTATGCAATATATACGGTTATCGGTTAGCAATTATGAAGTGATTATAACCGCCTTAGCGGTTTTTATAATCGTCTACAAAAACGATTATACAGTTAGCAGTTAGTAGTTATGGAGCGGTTATAACAGTTCCATTTGTACAGCCCTACAAAGATGAATAGAAATTAACATCAATTTTTTTTTTTACAAATGACGTTAAAACATTTGTGTCGTTTACTTAAACAACGTAACAAAATTGACATCGTTTAAGAATAAACAACATCAATTTATGGCGTTTGACTTTTAAATGGCGTAAAATAAATTTTTCGACCCCATGTTTCACCATCCATGAAAAACGACATGAGCTAATTCACGTCTTTTTTTTTTTCACAGTTAAACGACGTGAATTAGTGTCTTTTTTTTTTTTTTTGCAGTATCTTGTTTCTTTTCTTTAATTGGTTATTATTTATCCAAAAAAAAAAGGTCATAGCTGCTCAGTGCTCACTACCACATTTATTTATTTTTTTACCACAGATTAGTAAATAAAGGAAAAACAGAAAAAATACAAGTTAATATTAGGAAATATAGTATTGATATCAATTTGTTGAATTTACATGGAAATACAGCCATATACTATTAATTAGGAATTTAGCGATCGACTTGCTGTCCTGTGATCACTTATTGGCTAAAATTTGGTTGACTTATTAATTAATTCCAGCATCAATCTATTGGAAGATCATATACTCCACACACATACATACATATAGTAAACAAATTTGCACATTAGAAATTTAAGAGAAAAATATAAAATTGATCATTGTAATTGACCTAAATTACAAATCATTCCCTGTAATATAAGAAAAAACTTAATTAGAAGTCTCTATGGTTGGCCAAAATAACAAATTATCTCTAAAACAAATTTTCGTCAGTCATTTTAACAGAAACTGTTAGTCTGTCATATCAGACCAATAAGGTGGTGCACTATTGTTAAAATGACTAAGGTGTCAGACTAACAGTTTTTGTTAAAATGATTGACAAAAATTTGCTTCAAGAAGTGATTTGTTATTTTGGTCAACCACAAGAACCTTTGAGTTTTTTCTTATACCACAGGGAGTGATTTGTAATTTAGGCCAACCACATGAACCAATTTTATATTTTTCCTGAAATTTAATCATACTAAACTCATTAATGAGAAACACCCGTATGACCTTTTAATAAAACCAGCAAATTAATTAAAGACATAGAAAGAAAATCGGTCATCGGCTGTATTAATCTTCCTGAAAATAGAAGCCCTTTTGAAGAGTGGAAATTGTTGCTTATTATATTCATAATAATGAATGAACATATTGCAAACTCTCAAACAAACACTGCATGGAAGGTATAGAAAAGAGTAAATTTAATAATTTAATTAATATTTTAACACTTCCATCTACGTGTATGCTCAAACTTCTCATTAATAAGTGAGATTCAACACGTGGAATATTTAATTAAAATTAAAAGTAAATTGATAAAGATAAAATTCAAAATCAAGACCCTTTGACTCTGATTTCATGATAAATCACCAATATTTAACATAAAAGCTTAAAATGAAGCGGACTATATAAAACATACTTCAATTTTGAAACTTGGCCCTTCTTAACCTTATAAGTACTTTGCCTAAAGATTAATTTTCAACTTTCATACTATCACCTAATTTTCAGGGACGATTATGGTGTATTAAACCACCATAGCTGGGGTGCTGGAGACTGAAATCCTGAAGGTTGGGCTGAGCAGGAAGGAGATGGTATATATGGGTTAAAAACTGAAGGCAAGGCCGCCAGCTGAAGGACACTGCTGGGTTGCTCTTCCCCTGAGAATGGGAATTGATCCAGTACACGTCTCTGTTCCTCACTAGTGTTTGGGACCATTGCCACTTGCTGATGTTGCTCCATTAATGCTGCCTCATTCTCCTTCATCTAGTTGTGCAATAAATTTTTTTTAAAAAAAAACAATTTTAGTTTTTCATCAATGCTGAATGCTTTTAAAAATTAAAGACAAACTGCTGCCATTTCAAATTTCAAATGGCAAAATGAGGAATTATTGATTTCTTGTTAAAGACAAGACAGTGTGTTAGTAATTGGACCTTAGTACTATATATGTCTAATAGTTGTGTCTCATGGTAAGTTATAAATAATCTATGGGATAAGTGTTAAAAGAGTCAAAAGACTCATTTAATCCATCTATCATTTTCCGAAATCGAAATTCTGAATTTCTCTCGCTTCTCTCGCTTCTATCTTGTCTTTCTCTCTCAAATAGCATTTTGTTCTTGTAATAAAACACCATCATTTGATTTCTTTCAATTCTAGATGTGAGAGGCATATCTATATGCATGGTGTAGAGCATTTACAAAAAATCTTAGTTTGTGAGTTCTCATAGAAATGTACACACCATAAACTCCATATTTTTGTTTATGATTTTCCAACAGAGAAGTATAAACATCTTTATATATAAGCTCATTTAAGCATTGTACTCACCAGATAATATAATTGATCATTTTCTTCACGCAGCAATTTCTCCTAAATGTGGACAATAAGGATTATCAATGATTTAATTAGAATAATATAACTCTCTGCGTGTGAGATAGAGATGTTTAACAGATTTCACAGTTTACCTTCATTTCAAGATTATCCATCTCTTGTTGTAAGAACTCAATCTGTAAGATCACAAACAAATTTAAGGTTGTGAAGCACAAGCACTCAAATTATATATGCAACTCAAATGCAAGCAATTATGACACAAATAGAACTTAATTTAAGAACGTGTATAATGAATTAATTTTAAGCAATAACATGATGAGATTCATAATGAATTTTATTTATAATCTATTGTTTTCTAATTAATCAAATGAAAATATAAATTAGAGACAGAAAGAAAGAAAAAGTATTAGTTAAAAAGCCACTATATATACCTTCCTTGCTCGAACCTTATTGACTGAGCATTCGAGCTGCTTCTCAAGTTCATCTAAATCCTCAGATTTTATGGAACTCAAGTCCTCGCCACTGAAGCGTTGAAGATTCAGGGTTTCTTTTTGCATCATTCTCAAGGTTTCCTACAAATAGTAAAGATAATCTTAATTAGCTAGAAATTAACCATATTTATTTTAAATCTATATACTAAATATTGATCAGGTGGGCTATACCAGCTGGTCATGATGATTGTTTTCTGGATTTCGAGTCCCTTTTTCATTCTGATACCTTCTTATGATATCCTCCATGCTGTAGCAATATTAAAGAGATTAATAATTAATGATTAATTCTGATCATAAAAGTTCATTAATTTTGTATTTTGGATTGGTCGGAAAATATGTCCTTAAAATAGAAAAGAATCAGAATCTGAAAACTTTAACTCTATTTGAAAACAAATTCCTACAAGAATTATTTTGAGACTAGACGTTTTAATTAGTATAGATTAATGAATATAAAAAGCATACGAATTAATTTAACCCCAATTAGGGGTTGCTTAAATCTTAATTAGTTCAGTTCCACAGACCAACAGTGCTCCTTATAAAAAACAACAAATTTGGTGGCATGTAATAATTTTGCAATTTTACAGAATGGAGAATAATAATCAAGATGTATCAATTATAAAATTTCACTCTAAAAGTAACCTTGAGAGAAATTTTGGTACTAGATATACTGCAAAATCTGTTCTCTCCAACAAATATTAAGTATACAAAAATATTTTTTCAAGACAATAAAATTCTAGACAATTATAATTCTAATTATAATTGCAAAAGGTATACAAAAATATTTTTTCAGAAATTGGCTGAAATTCTTGTCATGATACAGTTGAGTCAAATATAATTCTAATAGTTAATAATTAAGTACTATAAGTATAAGGATTTTTTTTTTCCAAGAAACATATATTATATATACACGGTGCAGATTAATTTCTGGATTTGTAATGCACGGAATTAATACAACATAATTAACAGAGCACTCTACCGTATTAATTTAAGATTTAATGGAAGAAAGAAATCTGATCATGTCACAAAAATAAAAGATTAGAACTCAAAAAAAAGATACAGAAATATTCAGAAAAATCTGAAACTGAAACTGTAATAATATATAGTCAGGCAAAAATGATACGTTGCACAGAAATATATATGGCGCCGGCCGGTCAAAGTCTAACACCTTACTGTCAAATACTAACACCTTACTGTCGAGTGTGGACCATTTCATCTCTTCATGATGACGTCCAACGGCCGGGAAAACCCTACCCATAACCATTACTTTTATCGAACCAAAATCATAATTGAGAATCTTAATTCATAGCACAATTAATACATAGAAAAAGAACTCATTTTGAAGATTAAAAAAAAAAAACCTACACGCCTGGAGGAAAAAGCAAAAACCAGAAAACAAAAAGAATCTCTAAAGTTCGACCCCCTTAGTATAAAAAATTTCTTGTGGCAGGGTAGAGAAACGCTTTACACGGTGTTTCGGAGATATATATAGTTGGGTTGAAGCCCGAATACCCCGATTAAAAAGAAAAACACAGTATTGAAGCAAGAAAAACAAAATGCAGACTTAAAAGAGTAATTAACCATGGAAGCGAGAAAGATATATATAAAAGGAAAAGATGTAAAATTGAACCTAGATGGCTCAGTGCAGTACTGGGACAGCTTTCCAGTGCTTGAGAAGATGATGAGGGCAATCTGAGCATCACAAAGCACAGAAAGTTCACGGGCCTTCTTAACCAGCCCTTGACGGCGTTTTGCTAAGGTTATTTGCCTTGCGCTTTGGTTTTCTATCCTTGACAGTCCCACCTTTCTCCGCACCATTTTAGCTGATCTCTTCCTTCTTGTTAGGAAAAGCAGAAAAAATTATGTTTCTAGTCTGTAAAACAGGAGAGGAGAAGAGAGAGAGAGGGTTTAAGAAAGGAAGAAATCCACGAAATAGTAAAAGTTAGAACCTTCAGCCTTAAAGCTAATGAGGCCTAGCTACAATAATAATATAGGTCACCTTCCTTTTCCTAAATATATAGCCCATCGTTTTCCATAATATTACAGCTGCCACAGCAATATCTCCTCGCGTGTCTTTTAGTGTACATGTCTTAGTCTTATAGAGAGAGAATAGATAAAGAAAGAGAGATCAGAGAGAGGAGAGAGAAGTTTGTACTTGAATCATGTCCACTTGTGAGGTTTGTCTTACTAAGTTGAAGGAGTACTGTGTGTGAAAGAAAGAGAATTAATAAATGTAATTAAGTTTATTATGGTCTGCACACAGATTATCATTATAAATATATGTATTGAATCTTCTTTGGTATTGATTTTTTGAGATTGGCTGTCTCAGAATGATTTTATCTTTGAAGTGTTTAAAGGGTTTTAACTTCATCAATAAATTAGTGTATCGATGTGTATATGTTTATTGCTTTCTAATGGTCTGATATATTGTGTTTGCTACATATTTTACTGCACAATTTTCAATTGAGAGCATTTGAGTCTAAATTTTGCATCTCACGATGGAACTATGGAAGTGATGAGTTAGTAGTTGGAAAGAGGGGGAAAGAAAGAAAGAGAGAGATATTTTAGTCGTTAACCTAAATCTGTGACATGGTAACTAGCTTTTGAACCGTTCATTTACAATAAACGTCCATTATTTAGCAAATTGTTCATAGTTTAGGTCCTGTTTATTTCGGTATAAAATATTTTTAAGATTAACTATTATCTATTGAAAAAGAGATCTTATAAAAACTTAGTTAATAATTTTTCATTACAAAAAGTGAAAAGAATAATTTTAAATTAAAATATAATAGAAAAATTAAAATAAATATTATCTAATTAATATTTAATTTAAATTTTTTTTAAAAAAAATATCTCATTCAAATTTATTACCTTAAACCAAAAATCTATTGAGCCAACCTGAAATGCACGGAAAAAATAGATGATATTGCAATGGCCGGAAAAAAAATATATATATATATATATATTAAATTGCATGGAAGTATTATTGGCTCAGTGTATATATGTCTTCCAATGAAAAAAAGAAGGTTGATGTCATGCATATTGTGACTGTTTAAAACCTACTTGAGTTTTCCAAATTGGAAAGGCTCCACAGGTACACTGTTCCTCAAATTCCCTTATTCGGAGTCTGACAAAGCTTGTGAGCCCCGTCCCTTTTTATTTTCTCCCTGCCAAGTTCTAAAGAAAGAGAAAACCAATAATTTAAAAGGGATTCATGCATGGCTTAGCCGGCCATTAATTAAGCACCAAATAATGTGATGCTTAATTAATAACCTGCAACTTCATTAATATATATGCAAGACATATATGCATCACGTACATGGCTTAGTCTAGCTAATCAGCAACTCTATCTATAAAAGAAAAGTTCACATATCTCTTTAAATTATCATTTAATTGAAAATATTTTTCTCAAATTTTTAATGTGATAATATTCTCTCAAACTACCAAAGAATTGTCAATGTACCCCTCAATGACAAAAAGTCTCTTAATAAAATAAAAATAATATTCTAGAAAAAATTAAAACTAAAAAAAAAAAAACACTATCACCCATATTTGGCCAAAATCAATTTTTTTTTTAAAAAAAAAATATAAAGAGTTTTGTTTAAAATTTTTTTTTAAAAAAATAAAATTAAAACGCAAAAACAAAAACAAAAAATACTACCACCCAATTGGCCAAATTCAAATGTTTTTAAAAAAAAATTATAAATATTTTCGTTTATATTTTTTTAAAAGAAAATTAAAAAAGTTATTATTTCTTCTTTTTTTTTTCCAAATTCATAAGGGCAAAAAAAAACTAAAACTTAAAAAGAAAAAAAAAAACTACCACCCAATTGGCCAAATTCAAAATTAAAAAAAAAAATTATAAAGATTTTCGTTTTTAAAAAATAAAATTAAAAAAATATTATTATTATTATTTATTTATTTTGAATTTATAAGGTATTTTTATCTTATTGAAAAATTTGTAAGGTTATTTTTGTTTTTTTGCTAGCCTTGGGAGGTACATTTACAATTCTTTGGTAGTTTGAGGAGGACATTGTCAATTAAATGGTAGTTTGAGGGAGGTATATTGACTTTTCCTTATATATATATATATAAGCTTGCTTGAACATATGCACAATTTAATGAAATCCAAACCCTCCTTTAATTGTGTAAGCATGCAAGCTAAGACTTACATTTTTATTTTTCAACTTTTATCCAAATTAATTAATAGAGTCAAGCTCATTCATCGTCCAAAAGTTTACACTCTATCGAACACTATATACATACAATTGGCATTTACAAAATGAGTAATCGGATTTTATACAGTCAAAAAACCCATCAAAATTGCTAAAAAATTCTGTGTTCTGTGTCACATAATACCAAACAATATATTCTACTAACTTTTGTATTATCATAATGTGGCCATGTAATGGTAGCTATATGACAGAGTTTAGACGGAAAAAAGAAAAAAAAGTGTCCTTATATGACAGAGTTTAATTAGAGAGTGACACATTGAGGAGGACCATTGCTGCCGCGTGATTTTCTCTCTCACCAACTCCAGATCGAGTTGAAGCAAAGAGAGCAAAACAAATTAATTAATTTTGTTTGTCTGAAAATTCGAGATGGGTTTTTCTTAGTTTGATATATATAAAAACATTTGAAAGCCTTTGAGAAGCCCAGTAAAAATATTAGTATGACAAATATATATATATATATCATGCACGAAGGATCTTACCTGAGGCATGATAAGTAAAACAAAAATCAAGAAAAACTTGTCCACTTCACCTCCTCACCTTCAGTTTTCACATGCTCTTTGCAGACCTATAAAAAGCATGCATCGAAAATAATGTTCCCCAAATAAGGATATATATCGCTACTAAAAAACCGCCTTTTAACCACTTTTTTTTACATCGCTTTTGAAAAACAATGTTAAATTCTGGATTTTACATTGCTTTACCAAAGCGAGGTAATTTTTTACATCTCTTTCCCAAAGCGATGTAATTTGTTACACCGCTTTCCCAAAGTAATGTAATTTTTTTTTTTTCCCAAAGCGATGTAATTGTTACACCGCTTTTCCAAAGCAATGTAATTTCTCCCCCCCTCCCCCCTCCCCCCCCAAAAGCGATGTAATTTTTTACATCTTTTTTGGGTAAAGCAATGTAAAAATTTTGGGCTATATTTTGAAACTCGCGCTATCTCAGTCTTTTTCTTTTTCTTCTCACTAACCATTCTCTCTCTCAGTCTCTCTAAACCCTCATCTCAGTCTCTCTCGCTCTCCATTCTCTCTCTCGCTCCCCAGTCTCTCTCTCGCTATCCAGTACTGGCGTCTCCTCCAATCATTCTTCACCAGCAACGAGCAACAGGCGCCTCTTCACAGAACCGGTTGGTGACGACTCCATCCTCCGTTCTCCACCGGTGATGAGCAGCAAATTCAAGCACCTCTTTCCACAACCGGTGGCGACTCCAACTTCCCTTCTCCACTGGTCACCAAGGCAAGCAACCAAGTATACAAACATCTGAAACGTGAAACATATCATGCATAATGCTCTGTTTTCTTGATATATTGTCTTTTTATTTTTTAATTTTGTTTTCTAAACATGATTTTGGTTGAGAAATATAGTGAAAATTGGTTGGTTTGAATGCAGTTTTGGACATCTTTTACAATGGTTTTCAATTTACCTTTTCGGTGGGTGGAGAAATCTTATAACTTTGATTCCTACAAAAGGCAATTGCCAAAACAATTGAATTTTACTTTGAGTTAAACTTAGTTTCTGAATTGATTTGATTGTTACACATGTAGAAGGAATTATGGATTGGTGATTCTTTGATATATATTAATTTGTTTGGTTGAACTAGCTTTGGCATGTTAGACTGTTAGTAGTTCAATTTGACATGAAATGCACCCATATGAGCTTTTAGACTGTACTTTCCTCCTAGAAAATTGATTGCATCTCTCAGTATAATTAGGTTCCGTGAAATGCTTCAATATTATTAGATTGACATTGTAATCTTATGGTGGTTGAGCGATAGGAACATTTCCAAATGATGTTGAAACTATGCATAGGACACAAGTGGCTTTTATTATATTTTTTGGAGCTATTGACACTTTTGTTTGGTGTTGGTATAGATTCTTCCTTCTCTTCAATGTTCTAGGGCAGGTGGAAGTGGGGTGGGTTTAAACTTTGTTCCAAAGTGATTCTATTTTATGCACAATCAGGCTCTTGTTAATCCTCATACATAGTATATTACTTGAACTTTTGTGTTATGACTATGTTATTTGTTAATCCTCATAAATTAAGAAATAAAAAGACAATATATCAGTAAGCCCATAGCAATAAACTTGAACTTTTGTGTTATGACTATGTTATATGGACTTCTATGAGCTGTTTTGGTAAGCCAAGTTAATAGAATACAAAGTTGAGTCTAGGACTTTGATTTAAAGAATGGTTGTGAATAATGGTTAGGTTTATTGCTATGGTTTATGTGGATGTTTTGATTATGTTTTGAGGCTTTGATTTAATAGGAAACTATTTATGAGTTGTATTGGCTTATGGGTATAGTTATATGATTTTGGATGCTAGTGGATTTATTTGCTCATGTCTATGAGCTTTAATTTGTTGGTGATGTGCTTGAGGTTTTGATGTGTAAAGTTGATGTAATTAAACTTTTATTATATGGTCAAAGAATGGAGGTTTTGGGATTTTGGCACTTGGATTGTACGCTATGATGATTTTATGTTAATAAGATTTGTTATATGATTCCATTGTTGGATGTTGACTTGCCCATCTTGTGCTTACTAGTAGTTGGCTAGAATTGCTTTGCTAAGTAGGATTTTTGACGGTGATATGTAATTTTGAGTATTGAGACCGGATGTGTTTTATGGAAGTGGAATTTTAGTCATAGAATTTTGATTGGGATGTATTGGAATGAGCTAATATGTAATTCCTATATATGTTTTGGAGTAAGCTTTAGTTAAGTTAGAAGGAATGCGAGATTGGTTGGGTTGAAAGTTTATTTGGACTAATAAAATAGGTTGGTTCAATCGATGACAAAGATTATGGTTTATAATGATTTGGTTTTGTAGTATTAAGTTAAGTTGTTTGGTTGAAGATGTTTAGGTTTGAATGTTGCTTAGAGGTTTAAGTGAATTAGCTAAGTATGAATTGGAGTGTTGGGCAATATAGTCAAGAGGATATAAACTCATAGAGTGTGATAAGTAATTAAATAAAAAGTAAATGAATAATAGGAGAATAAAAGGTAATAAGTGATAAATAACAAATGAGAATAAATATAAGTTGCGTATGTAAGCGTTAAGAATAAATGTTAGATAAATAAATAGATATATTTGTTAGTTAAAAGGTTAATTATTTATCTTACTCATTAAAGGGCCGGCTTCCCCATTGCAACCTCTGAAACCTCCCACATTCCACATCACACCAACGCTTATAGTCCTTTTAAAGTATTCAGCAATTAATCTATTTTGTAGAGTATTAAATGACCCTATAGCATCTTAAATGGATACAAGATAAAACTGCTGGATAATAATTTGAGATACATTAATTAGATGTTAAACATTTATTGAGATATATTTTAAATTGTGATCATATACTTTCAAACTTATTCCCTACAAGATTCAAACTTATTTTTAAATAAATGAATGCATCAACTTTAAGTTTAATTTGGATCAATTTTTTTTTTTCTTCTTTAGAACTCCCCTATTTGAATTACTTCTTTACAGTATCTTCGAGTTTTTTTTTTTTTTTTTTATGTTTTTTTTTTTTATATAAATTTGACTATTATTTATGCTTATCTAATCAAATAGTCACGCTATGGACAAAACCTGGATGAATAAGCGGAGAGGTACAGACAAGTATGTTAGTGGGGTTGAAGCCTTTTTGAGTTCTACAGTCAGCAACTCCAAAACTAAAGAATTTATTGTGTGTTCATGTAAGAAGTGTTGCTTGCGCCATAAGCTGCACCGTGACGAAGTCTATGACTATCTGATTGGCATAAATGGTATTTTGGAGAGATACATAGATTGAATATGGTATGGAGAAAAGATTAACAATGACCTTCATAGAGATCTAATAATCGAAGGGTCCGATTTGGGCCCGGTAAATAAGTCTCCAACACCTAATGAGAGGGCGGGATGATGCATGTCATGCTGAATGACGCTTTTCAATTGTATAATTCTAATGTAGATGATGGTGGGTCTCAAATGAAAATGGAAAACGAAGCTGTGGAAGAAGAGCAAGAAGACGGTGATGATGATTGCGCGAGAAAGTTCTACGATTTGCTTAAAGATGCAAACAAGCCACTATACAATAATACAAAACATAGCAAGTTGGGGGCTATTGTACATCTATATAATATGAAGTGTATGGGTGGATGGAGTAACACGATTTTCACGTCATTGCTTGAGTTCATCAATCAATTGTTAGGAATAGACAGATTATTTTTACTAAACAATACATACGAAACCAAAAAGTATATGAAGGACTTGAGTCTTAGATATGAAAAGATAGCAGTTTGTCGCAATGGTTGTATGATATTCTGAAAGGAGACAGAAAATTTAGACGCATGTACAGTTTTGCAATAATTTAAGTAGAAGGACGACATTATTGATGTGGATGGGTCATCCCAAACCTCAAAGAGAAGACCAATGAAGGTCTTACGGTGGTTTCCTTTGATACCGAGGCTGTAAAGGTTGTTTACATCACAACATACCGCTAGCCACATGAAGTGGCATGCTCATGCGTGCACAAAAGATGGTGTCTTAAGGTATCCAACAGATGGTGAAGCATGGAAATCATTCGATGCACGTCACTCAGACTTTGTCTTGAACCCACACAATGTCAGGCTTGGTTAGCGTCAAATGGTTTTAATTCTTTCGGGAACATGAGTTCATCCCACAGTACTTGACTAGTTATGTTGGTACCGTATAACTTGCGTCCATGGTTGTGCATGAAACATCCGTACTTCATGTTATCCATGATTGATAAGTACCTAGAACCCCTAATATCATAATTGAATGAATTATGGGCCAAAGGAGTTCCGACTTTTGATGTCTCAGAAAAAAAAAAAAAATTTCATATGAGGGCGGCATTGATGTGGACAATAAATGACTTCCCTGTATACGCAAATTTGTTAGGATAAAGTACAAAGGGCAAAAATGCATGTCCTTGTTGTGTGCATTCAACAAGGTCTAGGTGGTTAACCTTCGGCGGAAAATATTGCTACATGGGGCATAGAAGATGGTGCCTCCAAATCATAGGTGGAGAAAAGACACGGAATGCTTTGACGATACGAAAGAACTGGGTGAGGCGCCTATTGTGCCAGATGGCAAGGAGATCCTGCAAGAGTTGCATGCACCAAAATGTGTTATTGAGGTCCGCGGGAAAAAAAAAAAAAAAGGAACGAGGAAGATGGTGCAGATGGGGAAGTTGAATGGAAGAAGACAAATATTTTATTCATGTTACTATATTAAAAAGATAATTTGATACGACACAACCTAGATGTTATGCACATAGAGAAAAATGTGCTAGATAATATAATTTATACAATACGAAACATTAATGAAAAATCGAAAAATAACTATGTAGCACGTCAGGACCTACAAGAAATGAGTTTGAGGCCAGAACTTCATCTATTTACTAACGAAAAAGGCAAGACATATCTGCCCGCAGCTTGCTTCACGATGTTTAATGTCGATAAATATAGTTTCTTGAAGGTGATTAAAGATGTCAAAGTACCTGATGGGTACGCTTCAAATGTGTCGCGTTATGTCAAACTTAAGGAATGTACCATTGTGGGGTTGAAGAGTCATGACAGCCACATACTGATGCAACAGATTATGCCGATTGCGCTGCGCAAATCATTACCAAATGATATTGTCAAACCTTTAATAGAGTTATCTGCTTTCTTCAAGGACATATGTTCCAAAACACTCTGGATAGAAGATCTTGATTGACCTGAGTTTTAGATCCCTGTAACATTGTGCAAGTTAGAGTAGATATTTTTCCCAATTTTTTTTACAAGCATGATTCACATTGTCATACATTTAGTTTGTGAATGTAGGCTTAGTGGACCGATACACTATTGGTGGATGTATCCTGTTAAGAGGTATTACTTGTCCACATCTTGAAATTTTTATTTATGATAATGTTACAATATTTGTATTGCCAACGGCTTATGACAAAGAGAGATTTTGAGTTATTTTAATGTAGGGTTCTTGGTCGATACAAATTTACAATTCGCAACAAAGCGGCATTGGAAGGTTCAATTGCGGAAGGTTACATAGCGGATGAATTACTAACGTTCTGTTCCCGATATTAGTGAATGCACCAACAGTTCACAATAGGCCGTATAGAAACCCAGATGAGTATAGAAGAGCAATAAATAGATTCACCTTGGATGTACTCACATTGAAACAAGTTCATTGGTATATTATATTCAACTCCAATGATTTCCTTCAATTGCAAATGTGAGTAGCTTCAATAAGACATTAACTAATGCAAAACAAAATAAAAAACTTATTGACACCTATTGTACTTCGCATATAGGACGCACGTGGACACACTGCGGTGTATGAACAATATGTCGGAGGAGGAACTAGAAGAGAAGCATAGAGCAAAATTTTGTGTTTGGTACTGTGATTATGTAAGATAATGGATGTGTATAATAATAGCATGACAACGTGAAAACAATATTCTTTGTATTACATACTATAACATATATACGTTCGTTCAAATTGCAGGTTAACCAGATGGACGATATACGGTTAATTGAATTGGGGAAGAAACTTGAATGGCATTCTAAAGGGCCGATGCAAATTGCATTCGAATATAACCGCTATGTGGTTAATGGCATGCTATTTTGCACCATGCTGCGCGATGAAGGAAAGACAACTCAAAACAGTGGAGTGTGTGTGTCGATTGAAGATGGTCATATATATTACGGCAAACTAAACACGAATAATTGAGGTGAAATACTATGACGGGACCCAGTATGTGCTATTCAAGTGTTATTGGGCAGACATAAAGATAAATAGGGGGTACAAGTAAGATGAATATGGATTTAACCTTGTGAATTTCAAAAACCTAATACATACGGGAGAGCGGATTACCGATAATCCGTACGTATTATCTTCTCAAGTATCACAATCATATTATGTCAAGGATGATAGGGACCCAAACTGGGATGTTGCAGTTAAGACAAAACCAAGAAATGTATTCGATGTTNTACTATGACGGGACCCAGTATGTGCTATTCAAGTGTTATTGGGCAGACATAAAGATAAATAGGGGGTACAAGTAAGATGAATATGGATTTAACCTTGTGAATTTCAAAAACCTAATACATACGGGAGAGCGGATTACCGATAATCCGTACGTATTATCTTCTCAAGTATCACAATCATATTATGTCAAGGATGATAGGGACCCAAACTGGGATGTTGCAGTTAAGACAAAACCAAGAAATGTATTCGATGTTGGACAGGGAGAAGAGCAAGATGACAATTCTAGCAACTTTCATGAGAATGAGCATTTCAACTTGAGAACTAGTCACTATCCAATTGATGTTGAAAATGATATTTTTGAGTGTGCACGTAATGATGTAGTTCCAACTGAAGTACAATTTCAATCGACACGTACAAGATTGTATGATATATTTTTAATGTCGTTTATTTTAGACTTGATAGTTATTTTGTCCATGTGTTAAACTTGTGCATACGTGTTTTATATTTCAATTTGATTATATGTCTTCTATATTACTTGCAATCTAACAAGTGATGCAACTTTCTTATAGGTAAAAATGGGTCAGAATAAAGCATTGCTGTTGAAATATCTTCGAAAGGGACCCCGTATTGATGATAGTTGTTCAAGCCTGTTCGTTAATCATATCGTACCATTGGGGTCCCCAAGCGTTGCGAACAATATTGGTATATTTGATATATCATTTTTTATATCACCACTGCCTACGCAACAACCGGGATACCCTGAATGGATTGTGGCACATGGAGGCTGACTGAATAGTACACCAGATCCCCCACCATTGGATTAGTGAAGTCAAACATCCTCCCCCACACCGGGACCTGATAAGCAAGAGAATGTAACTCAGCATTCTTAGACATTCTCCTTCGCACACGAACATGAGGAGCAAGAGGATACAACTCAGCGGGCTCAGACATCTCAATCCACACAGGGGACACTGAAAACGGGACCTAGCCAATGAAGAAATCCATATAGTAGGTATATTTAAGCATCCCTATCTATTAATATATCAGTTTATTTAAGTATGTTATTTTAATTTGTTTATCTTACAATAACGGACTACGTCCATGACGTCTAACACAATGTGGATTGTTATACAGATTCAACAGGGCGCATACATATTAGAAACGTTGGGAGGGTGTCTACACTTTGATCATTTTCAGAGGGGGGAGAAAGTTGTGCTCGAATTTAATGACTTATGGCAACCTGTCGGTACGAGCATATCCAAATTCCGACGAGTTGCAGGTTAATATGTACAAAGTGGGTTATTTATTGGTCTATCAGAGCCAAATTGGCGGACTATACCCAACGCTCGTAAAGAGCCTATTTGGACAGTCTTAATGGTATGTATATATGACGATGAAATGCACTGTTTTAAATATTGATGTGGTAATATTTATGCTTGTTAAATACATACATATTTGAAACATATACTACTAATATGTGTGTGTGTGTGTGTGTGTGTGTGTGAGTGTGTGTGTTTTGTTTTTTTAAATCCAATTTGTTTGTAGAATAAATTTTATTTTGAGTTCGGACTACCAGTTGATTAGATTAAGAGGATGCTTTTATGGACTTTGGGCATAACCAAAAAACTTCAAGGATAATCTAAAGTGGTCTATATTGTCGAGTATAGATATAACAGTTCGTCAAGCTTTGGACAAAATGCCTGACTTGGGCTCATTCGCACATGAGGATCTTGAGATGCTTGTCAAAGAGTGGTTCATTGATGACACTAAGGTATGGTGTTAAATGTGTCACGTACCATATCATATGTGATACGTATATGTGTATGCGTATTCATATCAATTAACACTAAAAAAATAAGGAAAATTACAAAAAACCCCCCCAATGTTTGAGGGCATTTTCAATTTAGCCCTC
>FXXK01001343.1:0-16897 GCA_900184695.1 Betula pendula
GTACTCCAACACTTATAATGCAGGGTGGCGAAACCACCACAATCTTTCATTGAGCAATAATCAAAATGTGCAAAATCTACAAGGACAGCAACGAAATTTCTAGCAGAGGAATAATCATCAAGTTCCACCACAAGTAATGCAACTCAATCCGGAGCAGAAAAAGAATGATCTTGAAGGGGCTATACTTTAGTTCATAACTGCACAACAACAGATTAATGCTCAAACTAGTCTATCTATTCAAAAATTGGAAGTAACAACTAGCCAGACCATTCAGAGATTAGAAACACAAGCGGGGCAGATGGCCAAGGAGATGAGCAAGAGGAAGAGGGGCGAATTTCCATCCCAAACAATACCCAATCCAAGAGAACATGAGCAGGTCAATGTTGTGATATCTCTTAGGAGTGGTAAGGTTATTGATAACAAGGTGGGAACAGAAAAAGAAGTAGAAGCACCTCCAATAAAAGCCATAACCTCCAAAAAGGTAATTGAGATGGAGTATGTAACATTGCCACCTTTCCCTCAAAGGTTAGTGAAGCCCAAAATAGAAAAACAATTGCTGGATGTTTTTAAAACTTTAAAGAAAGTTGAAATCAATATTCATTTACTTGATACAATTAAACAGATTTCATCTTATGCCAAGTGATACGCACGCGAGTGCGCACCGATTTTGCATTTATAATTAACCGCTCACTTAGATCACACCTTTGCAGGATAGTTCTAAAAAGAGGGTATCGATCCGCAGGGACTATGATGGTTGTTCGTCAAGCCTTCGAGGTGTTTTCTGGCTCAACTCATGAGAACAAAAGTTGTTTTGATTTTAAGACTAAAAGACATAAACATAAATGACTTAAAGATAAATGACATAAACTTTAAATGACATAATTGAAATGACATAAATGTAAATGACATTAAGTATAAAAGACATAAATGTAAATGACATGTAAAGTAAAGATAAAGGTAGAATGCGGATTGTATCTAACATGGGATCTTTAACAAAGGTATAATATGAGCGTGTAAAGGTTGTCAATCCTTACAACGATCTCATCAAGAATTTACTACCAAAAAGAAATGATAAAACATCATAAGTTTGCACAAGCCACTCACCTAAATGACATAAATTTAAATGACATAAATCTAAACCTACATGTGAGATAACTCGTGTTCCCTAGCATGCGATATAAGTCCTCTTAATAGCCTACCCAATTATCATGAAATAAGCATAAAGCATCATAGGTTTCCACCCCTCTTTCCATTTATTCTAAGTTAAACTAATATAGATTGAGTTGTGGTCCCTAGCATGCCCTATCAAACTCACATAACATCAAGTCAAAAGCATCATTGCATAGCTTGTGTAAATCATTCAAAACTTAAACAATTCTTCATAGACAAAGAATAATCTATATCTCAAATGATATTATCAATTAAGCACAATCCATAAGCATATACAATCATCATACCATTTATACAAATATCCATACTAAATACAATCAACCTCAACTCATAAACCCATGGAAAAATTGCATCAAACCTAAATGGGATTCATTTCCTCATGGATTTGGATTTCTTCAATGGATTTGAAGAAATCCATTTCCTAAGGAAGATTGGATTATGGGTCAAGATCTACCATCTATATATAACAAAATAAAGCAAAAAGAGGCTAAAAACTATTCTGCGAAACACAATAAAAAACGTCCCCTCTCTTCTGGTCCGAAAATACATATATATAGCAAAAAGAGCTTTGATCTTTCCTTAAGAAAGATCAAGCCAAAAATCTAAAGCTACAGCTGTTAGGAGTCCTCTGGGGGAAGAATTTGACGCCTACAACTCGCTGGCAGCCGCAATTTTGGATCCAAAATATCCTTACGCATTATCTGCTGTCAAAAAGCTGTTCACGTTCTGGAAGCTCCGATGGGGATCAATCCCTGATTTCTACGATCGATCCCTGGATTCTACAATCGATCCCTGGCTACAATCAATCCCTACGCTTTCCTTTGGCTCCTCAGCTTTCCTCTAATGTCTCTTTAGGCTCAATGTTTAGGATTTGCATGTATTTTCATTTAAGACCTAAAAATAAGATAACACTAAACACAACAAAAAATATTAAACAATAATACAAACTAAGGTATAACACATTCGAGTTAAGGGGCTTGAATGTATAACATTCAGCACTTATCACCAAGTTCTTAAAGGATTGTTGTATTAACAAGAGAAAGTTTCAGGAGCATGAACAAGTTGTATTAATCGAGCAGGTAAGTGCAGTTTTGTTAAGAAAGTTACCACCTAAGCTAAAAGATCTAGGTAGTCTTACTTTCCCATGTAGAATTAGTGACAAAATCTTTGACTGTGCTTTGTTAGACTTGGGGGCAGGTATCAATTTGCTACCTTATGAGGTTTATGATAAATTGAGTTTGAGGAAACTTCAATCAATCTCAATTACATTGTAATTGGCCTACAGAAACATCAAGCGGCCGAGAGGTATTTTAGAAAATGTCTTGGTCAAGGTAGATAAATTTATTATGCCTGTTGATTTTATCGTCCTGGATATGGAAGAAGCATCCATGCCTTCGTCCTTACCCATCATTTTAGGTAGATCCTTTATAGCATTGTTGATACTAACATATGTATTAAAAAGAGTATTATAAGTATGGAAGTAAATAGGGAAAATGTTGAGTTTAAGGTGTTTGATGCAATAAAGTTGCCACAAGATACTCATGAGTGTTTCAATATTGGTGTGGTACAAAGTACTACTAAAAAAATTTGGCAAGTACATAGTATTGATCCCTTGGAGGTCACCATGACTCATAACCTCACAAAGCAAGAATATAAACCAGATCGTGAACATGTTATCGACATCATTGATGCCACGCACTTCCTTGAGGCTTCTACACCTCATCTAAGAAGGTACATACTTCACTTTGAAACTCTTGTACCTACTAATACTACTCTTGATCCTTCTATTGTCAGGGCACCATATTTGGAGTTGAGGCATGGTACATATGAAAACACCAAGTGGTGCAAGGAAAGAACTAAGAAATATCCTGATAAGTAGCTTGTTAGGAAGGAGTTTTATGTGAGATAGAAGGTGCTGATATATAATTCAGAATTAAGAATTTTTCCTAATAAGCTAAAGTTTAGGTGGTATGGTCCTTATGATGTTACCAAAGTTTTTCCTCATGGAGCTATGGAGGCTTATTACAAAGAGGAAAATCAGACTTTCAGGGTGCATGGACACCGGGTGAAGCCTTACATGGAGATGAGTGTTCAGTTTAGAGATAGGGATGTAGCCCTCCAATTTGTCCAGCATATTACTTGAGAGTCACACAGTCTAGCTAAAGACAATAAACTTAACACTACTTGGGAGGTAACCCAAGAAGAATGAGTAGCACTGAAGCTACTGAATGCACTAAACAATCATATCCTTTAAAATTTTCTGTTTTGTTTTTAATTTTTATTTCATTTTCTGTTTTTAGTTTCAATTTTGTTTTCATATTTGTAGTTTTCCTTTGTTTTGTTTTTAGTAGTTTCTTTTTCAGAAAAAGTGTGCTTGCATTCAAGTTTAGGGGTATGCTATGAGCCATGCCTCCCCACTCAACTTTCTCATCTGTAACGCCCCGGTTTCTATGCAATAGAACCGTAAGCAGAAACCTCCGGTTTCCACATGACATTACTACCTCAGAGATCAGTCTCGCAGCGGATATATATATTTTTTCTTTTAAAAACACTAGGGAACAACTAAATTACACAATAAAGCTGACTGAAATACCTCGTGAATTAAAATACGTTAGATGTTTTAATATTACAAACATGTGCATACCAAATGCACCAAATAAAAGATAGTTGCAGTATATGCCACAGACAGCATACAATTGCAACATCACGCTGTTTAGATATATTACAATTCATAATTAATAAAAACCAAAACGTACAAAATACGAAGAGACATATTCACAGCAAAGTAAAGTCTTCTCCGGGATATAGTACATCCCTATATAGAAGTGTCTAATAATCATCAAAACTGACGAAGGGGTTTTCGCCTTCGTTTCCTGCATCACAGTCTATGTAAACATGACATCATCACATTTACATAGGCAAACAAGTGAGTCTACTGCATCCCAATATAAACAGGTAATTAAATTATTGAACAAGCATATGACAGATATAATGAATGAATGGGTTTTCATGCATTGTTATGAAGGCTTTATTTAGTTTTAATGCAGCATGAAATTACACTTAGCTCATAATGGACCAACCCCGGATTAACGAACGTTACATCTCCCCCACTTAGCAGCTTGTTGATTTGCACTGGAACCGACATTCCAGTCTCTGTTCTTATTTCCTGGTTTAGGGACAAGGCTCTTGCTAACTGGATCACCCATCTCCCCCGCCACATCACCAGCTAGGACAAAACCTTTTTTTTTTGTCCACTGGATCAGCCATCTCCCCCGCCACATCACCAGCTTAATGTCACATCATTACCATTTCACAGAGTATGCATATATATTGTATGAGCAGTTTATAACACATGCAAATGAATAAACAATAACTGAATATAAAAGAAAGCAGCGTCAGCCCCAGTAAGTACTTTCATACTTACCCTACTTTTGCAGAATAACAGTAATCCACCGCTGCCAAGCAATATAGATACAAATAATATACATCAGTGACCAATCAATAATAATTGGTCAGTCTTCAGATCCTTGCTCTTAGCCTTTATTATTATGCATCACTTCATTTTCATTACTTGATTTTATCCATACATATATTCATATATATATATATACAAGTCATATTTGTGAGTATTCTCACATATTGTCCATAATTTATTCAAAACATTTAACTTATGAAATCCAACATAAGTGAGGACATGCCATAAGGATTCCATTGACAATAATGTAAATCATCCAATATTGCACTCGAATACCCCACCGAAGTAAGAGCATAATTCGATATGAGTATTTAAACAAACAAGAGGTAATACTACATAAACGTTCCCACTATCAGTAAGGGCCTATTTATATGTATAGTATTATAATAATCTCTTATAGCCAATTTTCACTCAACTTCATGCTTATACCGCCGAATGGCAGGGCCACCATGACGGTTAGACATGAGATTGAGTGTTATTAACTATAAGATTAAAAATAACAATCAACAAACAATATATAAGTTGATTTTACAAGTCTTTTAAACATTTTTCATTTTCCTTTAAAACAAGCTCCGCTTGCTTCCACTTTTAGTTTTTGAGCATATAGGATCCTTGAATCAAACCAATAATAAATATACATTAAATATATATGTATATATTAGATACATCAAATAATAGCAAAGGAAGCCATCAAAACCGGTTAGCATCAAAAATCACATAAAAATATCCTATAGAGGCCGAATGGGTGTAGGATGAGTTCTTGGTGTTTTCTCATGATTCCAAACCCAAAGATCAATGGAAACATGATACAAAATAGTTTTAAAAATATCCTAAGTGATCATACACAGCCCATGCAAACAAATTGTGAAAAACCACAAAAATTTCCCAACACCCTTCTATTGAGCCGGTTTTGAAGCTAGTTGAGGAGGATGAAGTTTTAATACCTCAAATGGACTCCAAAATTGCTTCTAAAGGTTGGGTTAGCTGTTGGACACCTCAAGCAAGGTTGTGTATAAGTTCTGGATAGTTTGGAGAATATTTGCACAAAAATCCCCCTAGAGCCGTGAGAGGGTGTGAGTGAGAGGAAGGAGAGATTTTTCTGTTTTGGGTGCAACGTCTGAGTGATTTCGGTGCTGGGTGCTCATCTCACATTTATAGGAGAATACAAGGCTTCTAGATAGCCAGCACACACGTCCAAACCAGCCAAGCTTCCATGGAAAATTTAACTTTCATGCAAGTCACCAAAAATCTTCTAAAAGTCAAGATCACCTTATGACTTTTTTGGCTTTTTGTGCTTTCTTTCCAGTAGCATCTCCTACTTCCAATTGTCAATACCCTAGGCTCTCAAATCAGTGAAGAGCCGGCCCTACCTAGTGAATTTAGCAGTTTAAAGCTAAATTCGATAGTTTGAGGTTTTAAGGCTCGGGTTTTAGGTCAAAAGTCAACTGTCTCGAAATTGAATTCCGATTTCACCAAACCGAAGTAAAAATTATTTCTATACTAAATAGTATCCATTTATGATGTAAAATCAAAATGGTGAAACTCCATTTTAGAAATAAGGCTCAGGTCAAAAGTGCCACGTAAGCGATGAATAGTCATCTTTATGCCTAAAAGGTCAACGGATTGACTTTTTTTTCAAAAATCTACTATGTTGTAAAGGGTTTTGATACAAGTATAACAGGCTTCAGTTTGAGTAAAACTGAATTCGTTTGACCTAGTTTTTGATACTTACAAGATTGGTCGCTAGAAGACGATCCTTTTCTAAAGAGATTCTAAAGGGTTTTGACTATAAATCTCTTAAACTTTATGAATGTCTCCAAAACCATTATCATAGCTAAATGATAATGTTTCCACAACATATATTATTTACTTTAATAATATGCTTAAGAGATTAGAATTCCTCGGGCGTCACATCATCTCCCTAGTATGACCTTTCCATTTTTCTCTACACATTGAGGATAATGTGTAACTCAAGTTTGGGAGTATGGGAGACACACACATACTTTGTCCATATTTTTTTGAAAAAATTGCATATTCTTGTTATTTTTAAGAATTTGGTTGATTTGGAAATGTGATTTAAATTTCATTGGCAAGCTTAGAATGTTGAACACATGATCATATGATTAGGATTCTAGGTTTTGTTACTTACCTTTAGCATCTGAGCATTCACTTATTTCAATTCAAATTGTCACGAACACAATAGCACATAGTTTGTAAGGTATGACATGTGAACCTGATTGTGTATGTTTTCAACATCTTAGGTGAAGCTGGGTGACTTGTTGGATGGATACCTTGGCATATGTTAAAAAAAAAAAAAAGTCATGGCTATGCCCAATTCTGTAGCTTTTTTTACTCGAGTTAGTAAGCCTTAAAGATGTCTCTACACCTAGTGCCCTAAAACCATCTGGTTTGGGAGTATTAGCCTAACACTTGTTACAATAATCAATTAGAAAGCTTAAGAGAATTGCGCTTGTTTAAGTTATATAGCCTTTTTTACTCGAGTTAATAAGCCTTAGGGGTGTCTCTACACCTAATGCCCTAAAGCCATCTGGTTTGGGAGCATTGGCTTAACACTCGCTACAAGGGTCAATTAGAAAGCTTAAATGAACTGAGCATTGCACAGCCTAACCAAAAAAAAAAAAAGAGAGAGAGAAGAAAAAGAAAAAGAGACTCTTAAATATGCCATGGTTATTCAAACCGATGAGGACCCCATTGATCTTTGAGACATTGATTCATTGCACATTAGAATAAATTTGAAGCCTCATGATTATGTGTTGGTTCACTTTACACTGAATTGAACTTGTGAAGTCTCAGCCTGTCATTTGTGAGTGGTTAGACTTTGGAATTCCATATCATTTTGAAGATGGAGTTTATCCCTTTAAGCTTGCTTATGAATGAGAATCATTGCTTTATGTGACACTTTAATCTTGGGGATAACATGAATTGTACAAAATGTTTGTGGGTATCATTCATGTTAAACCCTCACA
The DNA here is from genome assembly GCA_900184695.1 of Betula pendula. Classification (NCBI taxonomy): domain Eukaryota; kingdom Viridiplantae; phylum Streptophyta; class Magnoliopsida; order Fagales; family Betulaceae; genus Betula; species Betula pendula. The sequence continues at coordinate 7,633 of FXXK01001343.1, forward strand.
AGACTTCACTCGTCTTACTAGGGATGCTTAGGAGTTTAAAAGGCTTGTTGCATACGCTAAATGAAATCGTGTTTCCCACAACAGAGGAGGTAGAGTAATTTTTGTTTTATGTTCTTTATTTTTTTTAATTTTGTATTGCTAAGGGACTAGCAATATGTAAGTTTGGGAGTGTGATAAGTGCTGAATGTTACAAATTCAAGTCCCTTAATTCACGTATATTAATTTCTTAGTTTTTTCATAATATGATGTTTTGTGTTTTTCTTGTATTTTTTAGGTTTTGGAAGAAAATAAATCAAATCCGGCAAGTTTGAAGCTTATAAGATATTTTGGAGAAATTTTGAAGCCCTGAGGATCGATCGTAGCATCTTGCGGATCAATCGCCACCTTGGATCAATCGTAGAATCTTATGGATTGATCACAACCTTGGATCGATCACAGTCGTGCGCTGGGAAATTCTGAAGTCGGTAGACTTGTTTTGGAAAGACTCAAATCCAACTCCAACTCGATTTTGGACTTCCTAGGCTGCACGAAATCATCTAGGTTGTTCCTAAACTCTATAAATACTCTCCTAAGTCCTTCAAAACAAATAGACAAGCTTGAGGAGAAGAATCAAAGGGTTCAAAGAATGGTTTTTCTTAGTTTTTCTTAGTTTTTCTTCAGTTTCAATTTTTCTTTGTTATTTTCTTCTGATGATGATTTTCATCCAAATTATGTGTAGCTAATACTTTAGTTAGGACCTCGATTGAAGCCCTAATCATGTCTCTTTAAGGTTTCAATTTTTCTTGCTACAGTTCATATTTTGATACTTAACTTGATTATTTTCAGTTTCTTGAATTCCTCACATGTATGTGTTTGATCATAATATGCTTGTGGTATGGATATGTTATTTTAGGTTAATTTGGATGGCCGAGTCTAGGCTAATAGGGTAACAAAAGAACCCATTACAGGTTTTTGGATTAATCAACCATGGAAAACCGAAGTAAATGCCATGCTCTAGGCTTCTGTGTTTATCGATCTCCATAGTTTTATGCTTTCTTAAAGAACAACTTAGTAGATGCCATGCTAAATCCTTTGAGAAATAAAATAATTAGAGTAGATGTCATGCCTAATTCGTTGCTTAGGGAGATCAATAGCCTAAGAAGTAGATGTCATGCCCATAGGTAGCAAACATTGAGTATTTAGATGTCGAAGCCCTACATTTTTTCCTTATTATTTTTAATTCAATTACTTATCTTGTTTCATCCAAAATATATTTTTTTTAGGAATTTCTCTTAAGCATAATTTACACCAATCTCTGTGGGAATGATTTCGTGCTTGCATACTATACTATTATTTTGATCTTGTGCACTTGCGAATAAACGTGCATTTATTCGTCTATTTATTTTAAGTGGATATTGTACAGCATTAAGTTCAAGAGAAGGCTTATGTTTAATATAATCCCTTTGTGTAGGGATTGATATCAGATGCCTTTGTGTATATATTTGAAAAATTGTTTTATGGAGGTATTTGATATTGCCTCTTTATGAAGTTTGGCATGAAAAATAGTACGTAAGAATTCAAAACTTAAGGTTTCATTGCATTATTTGGCTTCCTGGTTGATTTGAGCTCTAATTATTTTGAGGGTTTGAAGTGGTTATGTGATTGATTTTCTGGTGGTTTATGTACTTTAAGAGCACATCTCCCTTACAGTTGGGAATTTAAATATCTGGGCTTTTTTCACTTGGTGCTCAAAAGCTTATGATATAAGCTGCTATCTAATTAATTAATTAAACTGATCATGATGCAATGTATAAAATTTGGACTTAGAGTACTCCACTTACAATTAGGGGTCAGGAACAACATTTCTGCCTGCAGTGGAGCAGGTAAGAATTACAAGCTCATAAATAGAGTTATATGGGATTTGTCTATGTAAACAATTTATATTCATATTCCTTTGTGTTTTGCTTATAAGTTTTCTATTTCTAAAATTTGACGTTAACGTGATGTTTTGCTTATAGACCTTTTTTATTTGGTCCCTTGGTTCTTAAAGTCAAATTAAATTTTCTAAGCTTATATTATGTATTCTATTCCTAACTAGATTTTTAGGATACTAATTGGACAAGGCATTCAATCTTCCCCTAAGGTCAAATAGGCATGAAATCTATGTAGCATCTAAATCTATCTTCTAGTAAGAAAGTTAACTTAACACCACATTTCAAAGTCTTGTTTGGTTGTTCTTGATGTGAAAATTTTTATTTAGAGCTACTTTCTTGATTGTTATATATTGTCTGTGAAAATTTTATTTAGAACTTATTTCTTTTTGTCACTTGTTCTTTTACCTTTCTATCCATATGTAATACTACCATGATCATAAAGCCTGGGCCAATGGTGAATTTTTTAATTTCCAATCAGAATGTGAGGGATCCATGTTTCTCTTGTTGGTCAAGAGGTAATTAAATCTGCATCTTTCTTTTTATTAACTACTTGGTTCATTTACCTATTTATATAGCTCTGTTTTGTTGTTTATTAATAGGCTAAGCAAGTCCTCAAAAATCTTAGGATTAAAGCTAGTCCATGCAATCTTGAGTTCAAGATAACTGGTTTGAGTGAGAGATCATGCAAAGAGTAGACATATAATTTCTATCATGTCATCGTTTCTACTTTTCTTTTGGTTGTGTTGAAACTGCCTTGCACCTAATTATAACCTGACAATGCATTTTTTGACATGGAGAAGAGAGTATGGTAGAATCAATGTTAGAGGCTACCCTGTAGTACAAATCTGGCCAAGTTAAAGCACAACCCTCTCCACGGTTTGTATTCAATTTTGGGTCATTTTTTCTGGTGTAATCTTATTTACTAGCTGACAAAAGTTAACCATGGCTCTCTTTGTACTGGTTTTGACATTTTTTTCTTTCTTTGGTGCTTTTTTTTTTTTTTTGCCTTTTTATCTCTGTTTTTCTGCATTAGCTGCCTATTTACATGGGGAACATTATCTTTATTGCATGCATATTGTGCCCAATGGATGAGATTTGTGTTTTAAGTGCAATTTTGCTTTGTAGATCTCCCATATCCAGATTCTTTCAACAGCACAAAGCAATCAAGAGTCTACACAAGATTTTCCTGCAAGAAAGATTGGTTTGCTAGCTCGTCCATTTGGACTTGGCTAGCGATAACGAAACAAGGTTGGTATCTACTTTGTATTCTCCTCTTAAATTGAAGGATGATTGTCTATAAAGCAGAAATACATCCAAAATCTCCCCGACTATTTGTATAATAATGATGGGTACGCATCATTTTGTTCAATAAAAAATTTACATATCACTTGTACTGTGCTTTATATGTTTTAAGAACTCTAATCAATTTTTTTATGAATGCAACAGGGGAAACAAACTATTGTTCCTCAGTCAATTGATGGCAAATCTACCAATGAAGGTCAGAGCCCCAATCCACAACAGACAGATGCTAATGGTGTGCAAAACAAAGATAGAGAATAACGTTATACAAAAGCTCTATCCACTCTTCAAAGAGCTTCACTCATGAAAAATTCTAGGCAAATGCCAAATGAGTAGATGAAGGTTTTGTCTGATGTAGGTGTCTTTGCTGAACTTTGGAAGGATGTTATTTTTGTTGTCAATTTTTCTTTTTAAGTGTCTAGTACTTGTGTTATGTTGTAGGCTTTGAAAACTAACAATTATGATTTTGAACCGATGCTACTTTCATGTGGTGACACTTCAATCATTAGCAATTTCATTTAAGTGGAAGGCCATGTTCTGGTAGCACCAAGTTTTCTGGTTTAAAAATTTGGTTACACTAGAATCTAGATCAATCTATGGAATCCAATGTAATCAAATTTACTTTTTAAAACAGACATTTTTCATGGTATGTAATCTACACGCTAGTAGTTTGGAACTTCCTGGTACATATTTATGTGCCAGGAAAAAACTTTCCTAGCGTAGATATTATGAGCTAGGAAAGTTTTCCTGGTGCTTAAACCATAAACACCATAAAGTTCTCTTTCTTGACACACAAAAGCCGGCACTTGATAAACGTCAGTAACGTCTTCATGGCGTTTAAATTATGTTTCTTAGCGTTAAAAAAAAAAAAAAAAGCCAGGAAAGCCCTTTTTTGTAGTGTACTTGGATGTTGAGCAGTTTGGGGTGGCTGAGTAGACTAAGCAGCTTGAGTACCTTGACTTGTCAATCCTGATTGAGTAGTTGCTTGACTACTACCTTCTCCCTTTAAACTTGACTGCTGGCTTCCTCTAGTTCCTCTTCCACTTGTAGCTCCTCTTTTACCACTGGCTCAGCTGGTAGTGCTTGGTGTTCTACTTTTTTATCTTCCCCTTTTTCTTCCTGTGCTTGATGTTGCAGCCGATTGGGGTTACAACTATACATGGGTAAAAAACACACACAGCAAAACTTGTAAGACAAATAATAAGCATCACATTAAACTATAATACTACAACCAATAACTTACCATATCCAAATTCCAATCAGTGTATGCATTGTCTCTATAGAATGATCTAACACGTTGCCTTTTTTCTTCATATCTTTGCTTTGCAAGGCATGATCTTTTGTTGTGACCATATTTCATACAATGTCTGCACTTGTTTTGATTATCCCCCTTTCTCATTGCATTAAGATTTTTTAGTTCTTCAATTCCTCTTTGCCTTACCTTCTTTGTTCTACCAAGTGCTGCCCTCGACTTAGGTGGTTCAATCCTCAGCTAATTGCTTCTTGGCCACTGTTCTTCACTTGGCACAGGGTATATGATGGGTTGGTATGCTCTTAAATATGTCTCATTGCTGTAATATTTGCTCAAAAAATCAACAGGGTTGCAACCATCATATAAAATGGATGATATGGCATAAGCACATAGGATACTAGTGACATCTCATTTTTTGCATCCACAAATTCTAGACTCAACATCTACAGCATAACGTTTCCCTTGGCACTCAACCTCGAAAATACCCTCACCAACAATGGCTTGCATCATCCTCTTCTTTTTTTAACTTGGCCAGAATTTTTGGCCTTAAATTGCCTTCCATTGCCGTGATCAACTCCCTCTTCTTCACATACCTTCACATCAACTTGTTCCTGATCCCTTCTAGCATGTTAAGTATTATCTAGACCCGATACTTTTTTATCCAAGAGTTGAAGCTTTCACAGGTGTTGTTGTGTAGGATGTTCGATTTTGCATAAGTATTGAACCATCTCCTACACCAAGTGCTTGGGTCAACCTTTGAAAGCCAAGCATGTGCATACTCACTAATCCTTCTTATCTCATCCATTACATTGTAGAACTCGACCTGAGTGTAAGATGATGCAATTTGCTAAAGTAGATTCGTTAGTAGCACCCCTCAGTGACCATCACTTCTAAAATTTGCATACAAGTGTCTAACACATATACAACTCTCAAACATAGGACACACTTGCTGCAGGCTAGGTATTAATCCATGCACAATAGTTGTAAACATCAGTCAGTATAACACATAAGGAATAATCAAGCAGAAAATTAACTAAATATGTCACTTACCTTCTGGCGATCTGAAATAAATGTCCAAGCATGTGAACTACATGGGGTAAGGTCTGCAACTAGTGCCTCGAGAAACCAGGTCTAGCTATCCTTCATCTCCACCTCTACTACAGCTATGGCGATTGGATACATATTATTGTTGGCATTCCTCCCAAGCGCAGCCATTAGTTATCCCTTTTAAGTTCCTTTCAAAAAACATGCATCTACACCAATGACAGGTCTGCAACTTTCCTTAAACCCATTCTTCATGGCTGCCAAGGACATGAACAGCCTTTGAAACCTACAGGGTACCTTTGGCATTGGTCTCTCCACCATCAAAATAACACAACTTCTAACATTAGTGTTTCTAACAGTGGCACAGTAATCCCATAGACGATGGTACTGCTCACTCAGTTTTCCTTAAATCCTCTCTTATGCCAGTTTTCTTGACCTGTACAAAGAACTTGTATGGACATCAACATTCCACTTTGTTTTCACTTTCTTTTTTAAGACTTCTATGTCCATGTTTGGTTGTTCCCTAAATTCATCCATGCACCAATCAGGAGTCCAAGTTGAAGTGATTAAGTGGTTTTTGTATCTTCTAGTGCAAGTATGTTTTGGCCTCATTGATACTATTACAATCCGTTTCATTTTATTCTTCTTGAATGTCAAATCCTTTCCCTTTATGACATTGGCTTGCTTAACAGCTTTTCTAAATTCAGCAACATCATGGAATGTATTCCCTACAACCAACTAAGGATTTCTCATGTCTGCTACATTGAATTAAACCAACTTTGTTACATCAACTCAGGTTGAGGTCTCATCATCTTCTCCATTAGTAGGATTAGGGGACCTAAGCACATCAGTGCCTGAGTTTTTAGAAGTGCCTTCATCATAATCATCATCATCTTCATTATCCTCATCAGCTTGCTCTCCAATTTCTGCATCTACCCTAACTCTTTATTATCTCCATCACCAGCTTCTTCATTATCTCCATCACAATCTTCTTCATCATCCCCAACAACATCATTTTCATCAGCTTGCTCTCCTTTTTCTGCATCCACAGACTCTACCTCACCCTCCTGGTCTGATTCAAGACCGTCAGTGTCATCACTCAAAACACTATCCCAAAAATCATCTTTTCTATAAACAACCGCACTCTCATATTTTGCATCCTCTTCTGCAGCTTCATTATCTACATCTACATCTACCACATAATATTCTACTATAGACAACTCAACAAGTCTATTCCCTATATGGTGTGAGACCATGCAATAACATCATGGTCAGAGGACAAAACTCTTAACCCATGGTCTAAAGAAAAGTGTAGTAATTTGTAATAAATAAGGTCACCAAACTTATATTTAAAGTTAGCACATATGTCCTCTATGCTCAAAAAAGACATTTTATTTCTATCAACCGGGTCAAGGATAGTTACTAACACTGCCACCAACATAAGTACACCTACCTTGCTTATTGAAGGTGCCCCCATAGTGCACCTCAAACATTAATGAATCTGGACCCATAATGTGTCCTACCACATTAATAACCACTGGTTAGCATTTATTTTATATAATTTACAACCAATTTTTAATAGTCAATAGCCACTGATTGAAGAAAGCCAATAGAGTCCTTTTATAATATCATACAACAATAGCCACTCAGTGAAAACAAAAATAGTCAATAACCACTGGACAAACAAAATGTCAATACAACCCTTTATCATTTAGTTCACAATAGACAGAAAACAAACAAGGGCCCTACTGTAATACTAAACCAAAGGCACTTTATCTCAAACTATAATACTAAACTAAAAGACACCAAAACATAAAAATTGGCCATCACGTGATTGTCGTATGAAATGCACAGGAAACAAAGTTGAGACCACAATGCACCCAACAAAACAAGCATTAACAAATTGACAAAAAAAAAAAAAATTGGTCAACTAAACATATAATAAACAGGACTCACGATAAGCACATGCTCCAACCTTTCGTCCTTTTCAAAAACACCCAAAACAAAACAATCCATGCACATAATGAATAGCAATACAAAACTCAAATATGTACATACTTTAATTTCAAGCAAAACATTGATAAAACCCAAAGCCCTGTTACTAATTTGACAAATTAACAATAGTTGTAAACATCATTATGGATGGACTAAAAATCTTAACATTACAATTTCTGCTTAACCAAACACTTACTTGGTGTAAAACGGTCACGAACACATTCTTCGGCGACAAATTAACCTAACCCAGTGCAAATCATAACAGGGAAGTTCAATGTTTAGTGTTTAGTGGGTTTGTCGACTGAAATGAGTGTGAAGTGTAGTGGGTAGTAGGGAGAGAGAAGAGTGTATTTCCTTAAACTTTTGTTTATTAAGTATGGTCCAAAGGGTGGTTATCGGGGGTGTTAGAATGAGGGGTAAAATGGGTAGAAAATACTTAGGAAATCACGTGCCTGTCATGTGTAGTCGAGTCCGTCAAGTCTTGACGGAGAAAACAGATGGAGGGGGATTTTCTGATAGAAATTGAAAGTTCGAGGGGTCAAACTAAGATAAATCAAACATTATGAGGGTTTTCAAATCGCGTAGAAGTTCAGGGGGCCTTTGTAAAGTTTTCCCTTTTTGTTAAATAAGATGGAATGGTGATCACGTGCACAACACATACGATTTTCCTTTTCTCCCTATTTTGCCCTTATTATGAACATTTGAACACTTTTTTTCCTTTAGCTGAAGGAACACTATATGTAAAAGTTGGTGTAATATATATATATATTTTTAAAAAAAGATCGCTCCATGTAAACGACACTAAGAATAAGAAGTTCAATTGCATACACATGAAATCTATTATTTAGTTCTTGCAATTGGAAGTTTATTGCTACAGTATATATACATCAATTCTAAAATGATGCTCCATTATTATAAAAGATTCTTCATCTTGGTGACATGATCTACCTTGAGCTCTAATATAATGAACATTTATCATGAACATTAATTTTATATTTTTCACAAAATGATTTAACAGTATCAAGCAGAGGCTCCCACTCTTCATCTCTCAATTTCTGAATAAATAATTTTGTAGTTGAAATACACTAAAGGCACTTAAAATGTCTTGAAAATTTTGTTGCATAACTTGGTAAAGAAAATTAGTGGCTCCTCAAATGCAATATTAAAACAAATTCAACTTATGTTAATACCATGTAAGCCACTTTTGTAATACTCCAAAGATTTATCAGGTTTCAGGATTTATTTTTTAGCCTTGGATACCATGGGACGTTTGAAGGATTCAATGGAACGTTTGATGTGCTCATTAAACGTTTAATGTTGAGGATTAAATGTTCAATACATGTCCCGATGCACTGATTATGTGAAAACTTTCGATCAATGTGCATGTCAGACAGTATCAAACGTTTGATGCTTTTATGGAACGTTCAATGTGTCTTTATTAGACGTTCGATGTTTTTATCAAACATTCGGTGGAAACCCCAAAACCATTGGATAATAGTGCATCAAACGTTCAATGTCGTACATAGAACGTTTGATACACCCAAAAATCCATCAGTCCTTAACCATATGTTCCAGCTCTATAAATACTAACCCTACCCCCCTTCTGCACTGTTCACTCACAATTTTGGATCATCAGAAACTTGTGTGTGTGTGTGAGGGAGAGTGTTTAAAGGAAAGGAATGTGTTTTGGTTTGAAGAGGTATTTATCCTTACTTAGTTTGTTTCCTTGTTGTTATTTTGTCTAGTTGTTCTTATGTCTTGG
>FXXK01001343.1:26828-64843 GCA_900184695.1 Betula pendula
AGCGAATGGATCTATGATTTCAACACTAGTGCACAGTGCATTAGCCGATAAGCCTCTTGACAATTTTGGTTCTTAGACAAAAGAAGTCAAAAGGATTGAGATGCAAAGTAATTAGTAAGTGGTCTTAGACTTTCTCAAACAACTTTATTTTTCTTTTTCGTAGGCGAGATTGAGAAAGAATCGAGAGTTGTTGAGGAATAAAGTTGTTCCGATTGTCTCAAAACGCCCATTGCCCCTTCCCTTGTGTAGTGTGAAGATTTGACAAATTATATCAATAACTCCGTTGTCTACACATAATTTGTTTTTGTTTTTTTTTGTTTTTTGTTTTGTTTTGTTTTTTTGTAAAAGCTTTACCTCCATTATCTATCAAGTAAAAGCTTTGCTTAATAGATATCGTTATGTAGAGTCCACGTATAAAATTTTACAAATATTCGACGAGAGTCCTAAAAGTAGAAAGCTGAAACCATTAGGGATGCGAGAAGATAAAGTTTTTTTTTTTTTTTTTTTTTTTTTTTTCTGTCTAAGTATGGACGAGAAGATAAAGCTTGATCGAGGCCATATATAAAAATAACATTAAGAATTGTATACAATTTGGGACTTCCAAAGCCACTAACCACATAAGTTTACCCTGACTCATTATAAGTTATATATAGTTATATATATATATACCTATAGTATATATATAGTATATTATATACTACTCGTATATTATAAACAGAAATGTCATTTTAATTAGGCGTTGAATGAATGGCTTCCAATCATATATCTAAAAGGTTATTATGGTGTTTTTTAATATATTGAGATTTACATATTTTTTTAATAGGCATGTGCTTTTAAATAGTTTAATAAAAAAATTAAAAAATTTGTGTCTTTTAAATGCTTAAAGGATATATGACATTTTTAGAGACCGAAATATATATATATATATATATATATACTATTAATATATAATCATATATATATTATATATATTATAGTATATACTTACTTTTTAGTTTTGTTTTTTGAAAAACTTTTTAGTATTTTGGAGATGAAGTAAAAAAAGGGCAAACACTTGTTGCCTAAATTGTCTGCTGAGACACGTATTAAAGATATGCATACTGTGAAAGCTTTTGATCTTCCGATATTTTGGTTAGTGGGAACTTTACTTGTAAGAAACCACATCTTGGCTTGATCATTTGTTTTGGAAAGACAGGCAACCACTAATCCTTCGTTTAAGCCATTTCGAATTTTCGAGTAATAAACTTACTTTCTTAAACTTTTATTTTGGTAATACATGTTATTAATTATTATCACTATATGACGTATAGTAGTTTTATAGCCATCAAGAAGCATCTGGTTTCAGCTTCACACAGATAATTATAGAGTAACGTACATATATTGCGCACATACAGTATAGATGATATTTTAATGAGCATATGCATATGCATATGCATTTGGCTTATGCCTTTTTTGTTACGGTATTAATGAAGATCTTGAAATATTAATAATAAAAGACCAAAAATTTCTTTTTCTTTTTTTGAAATATTGAGGTTTCAGTTTTGAAATCTAAAGAGTTTTTATTGAAAAACATAAAAAGAACTGGTCCCAAGTCGTTTTTAGTCTTGAATTCGTACTAGTTATCAAATGTCGCCCACATGAAAGATTAATATTTAAATATATTTCTATAATTGGGCTTCCATTGATTATTAAAATTAGCTAACATGTATTAGAGCCCACGAAGATAAGCATCCTCAACAAGATTTGAAACCATCTTGATCTTCTCAACAAGAGTCGAAACAATGAAACAATCGTGATCTCCTCCACAAGTGCCGTGACAGTTGTGATTTTATCCAACAGAAGTTAATTTAATTAAGTTTCAAATCCTATACGTTTTCTTAAAAATGATAAAACTTCCCCAAACGTTTGTCTTTGGGATAGTTAACACAAAAACGTTAGTTCGTTTTACATGGATTAGGCATAGCCCCTATAAATGCCATTATATATATATATATATATATATTTTTTTTTTCTAATTGTAAATATAATATTATGAATCATTTCTAATAATATTATTACTTGATCACTGAACCGTTTAGTATTTATACACATTAATTGTATAGGAACAATCCATGATTATTTAAGAAGGTTTAGAAACCCATGATTGGGATCAAGATACAATAATTTTGATCAGACAAACCAAAGAAAGCCAATTTTGGATGAAACTAGGACAATAAAAGGTACAAATTTATTCCATACGAACACGATAATATCAAAAGTAGATCAAAACCCAATTCGCGCGCGGATAAACTAGCAAAGCCACAAATCTAATGTCAATTCACTTATTACTATTCTATCCACACCAAACCACACATTCGATTATTTAAATACAGACTTAATTATAAGGATCATCCCTTCTTAATTAGTTCTCCTGGAGTCTTCTTCCTTCTGCAGTATTGTAGCCAACATCTCCTTCAACAGGCTTTGAAATACCCCCATCACCTGTAATTTTGAAACAAAAACAAGATCAGTTGAATGAAAGACCTTCAAACCAGTAATTAAAGACGCACCAGATTATTAATTACCATGCGAGGTTCCACGCGGCTGCTGAGGAACTTGGGATTGCTGCTGCGGGGTTCCTTCTGCAGTACTGTGGCTAACATCTCTTTCAGCAGAATTTGAAATACCCCCATCACCTGCAATATCGAAACAAAAAGAAGATCAGTTGAATGAAAGACCCTATTCTTTTCTTTTGTAATCTAAAGAGAATTACCAGGCGAGGTTCCATGCGGCTGCTGAGGAACTTGGGTCGGGGATTTCGACTCTTGTCCACCTAACCCGAACCATGAACCGACAGCACCTTTAAGCTTAACCACCGTAGCCGTCCCCTGCAGACTATCCAGATAGCTCGATTGCGTCTTTTCCTCCCCGTGATTCTCACCCTCGGTGCCTAACCGCCTTGACACCTCCTCTGATTCTGTCACCTTCCCCACAGGCCGCGTCTCTGTTTTCTCTGGCTCTTCCCTCTGCTTATGTAATGACTCTGAAATCAACCCAGATAGCGCCCTATCCTCCTCACCAGGCTTCAGCTTCCCCAGAACATAGTTCTTCACAGACGAAGCTCCTTTGTCCTGTCCTTTTGGCGTCGCATTATCCCTACTTTCATTCCTGGTTGTGTCATCTTTGTCAGCGGTGGCAGATCTGTCTGATAAGGTCATTTTCTCAGCAAGACTGCTCTCGTTTGATGGTTTCCCGGATTTATCGTGTGGTTTGTTTTCCAGTTTGGTGGTGCCAAAGCTTTCTGGGAGTTGAGGCCTATCTCGGATGGCTTTGGCATCTTGGGGAGCTGGTTCTGCAGAGAACTGGCTGGAGAACTGGTCATTCCTTTCAGTGGGTAATTTTGTACGCTGATTGCTGGTTGAAATGGGCAAGTTATGGTCTGCTGCTCCAGCGGGTTTCGGATCTCGGATGGCTTTGGCCTCTGGGGGAACTGGTTTTGCAGAGAACTGGTCATGGCTTGCAGGAGGTAATTTTGTAGGCTGATTGCCGGTTGAGACGGGCAAGTTATGGTCTGTTGCTCCGGCGGGTTTTGAATTTGGTTCATCATGGACATTCATTTTGGCAAATGACTCACGCATTGGGGTGACTCCTGCTGCCTCACCACCTGATGCATTATGCATAAAGCATAAATTATAAATTCTAAGTGCTAATTTCATTCTACTCCTTTCCTTTACGATAAATTATAAGCTGCTAGGTTTTTGTGGAATGGGGGGTGTGATGGTCCAGCTCGGGCTAAGGTTTCTTGGGATTCTGTGTTTACCAAAATATTGGAATAGGGCTGCTGTTCGTCTTTATACCAAGGCTTGATCCTTGAGGATGGCTTGGGTTAGAGCTAATTTGTTGAAGGGGGAATGTTTTTGACAGGCTGAGGTTCCCCAAAACTGTTCTTGGTGTTGGGAGGAAGATTTTGAAAAGTAGGGATGTCGCCAAAAAATTCATTCGGTTCTTAGTGGAAGATAGCTCTGGTTAGATTGGTGCATCCAGATGGGATTTTGGTGGATAAATATGACTTAGTTCATTTTCTAAGCCAACTTCCTAGTATTAAAATTGGAGATTCTGATCAGGTCAGTTGGGGGACTGCTAAAAATTTGAAGTTTAGTAGTCGGATTGCTTGGGATGACATTAGGGTAAGTAAGCGTAAGGTTGAGTGGTGGAGATTGGTTTGGTTTGCTTTAGCCATCTCTAAACAAGCCGATTCTAGACGAGTAAACCTAAATCGACTTATACAAGGAAACATAAATCGACCAATTCAAGGAAATATAAATCAACAGTATAAATATCAGAATATATTCTAACAAAGCTTTCTTTCTTTGGCTTGTTTATAATTTAATTAGTAGATATTTCGAAGAAGTGAAAATGAACAAATTTAATATGAACACACATAACGATATAGAAAATGGTCTGACCTGTGCCCGTAGGATTAGTGGCTTTGGTCCCATAAACTCCAGGAGAATGTGGTTTTGTAATTGGCTCAGTGATTTTGGTATCGTTTCTCTTTTGTGATGCACCATGAACTTCTGGGACTTGATTTATTTCTTCATCCTCGTCATCTTGATCATGATCATGATCCTGTTCTTCGTCATGACCATGGCCCTGCTTTGTGGTGAGCGTGTTCTTTATCTTCTTTGCCTTTGCCTTCACCTTGTTCATCATGGACATCTTCTCAGGGGCGTCTTCACCTTCAGCCACTGAAACAAAACATTCACAATCCCGCAAGAACAGAGAAACACAGATTACATAATTCCTAGAAAACAGAGAGCTTACCAGGATGCGAAGCAGCATTACGGGGGTCATTATCGTAATTGTGAGCATGGGGATCTGCTATACGTGAATCCATATTTTCAGAGAAAATAAACTGCTTGATAGTTTGTGGTAAATGTCTAAGAAGCGGATAGTGCAAAGGAGAAGACAAAAATTGGAAGTTTATAGAGAATACCAAAACACACTGCTTTGCCACCTATGCATCACTCCATGCTTCTGGCGTCTTTCAGTGAGGACACGTGTTGCAACACCGACACGTCTCAGTTAGGTGACGCGTAGAACGTAACTACTTGTACACGTGGCACAACGTCGTCTGGCAATATTCATTTCGTAGTGTCGACGAAGATCTTATCAGGAGCGGATTGGATAACCTTAGATAGTTCCGAATATAGCCGCCAAGCATATATAGGATTTCAAAAAAAAAATTCGAAAACAGAAAAAAAGGGATTACAAATTTAAAAATTTTGAAAAAAGAAAAAACGGATTACAAATTTACAATGAAGGATGAGTACAACACTTTTAATTAAATAGTTTGATTAAATTAAATTAAATTTATATATTTTGATATTTATATTTCTATATTATTTAAATTCAACACATATTATTTATTCTGACATTTTTTTATTTGACTTGTAAATTTAATACAAAGGTAATAATTAAAGTTGGTGGTATCATTCATTTAATTAAATAAAAAATATAAAAATATAATTATAAAATAAAGAAAAAACAATTCTCCTTTAAATAATATAAAAAAGAAAAAAGAAACAAATGATGAGTAATTTGATTGGAGATGTCTTTCTAAACCAGTGTAATTTCTCGAATGTACGAAGAAATAATCGAGTACATTCATTTGCTGGGGTGGCCACGCGGGCCACTCCCAAGAGGTAGAGGGTGGCCGTGCGAGCCACCCGTGCCACCCTATTCTTGATTTTTTTTTTTAAATTTTTTTTTTCCTTTTAGATTTCATATTAAATTTCTCAAGCCCATTCTCAGGTTCATCCTGCTGGTTTTTTATTAAAGAAACACGGTCTTACTTATAATTTTCTAACGGGTATTATCAAGATGATGCGTAACTTATTCATTTGAGATAATAAAAATTATTAATAAAAAAATAATAATAATGCTACATATTATTTTCTTACCTTATCTCTTTCTATCTAATTTTTAAATTCACCATTTGATTGGTAGACCCACATGGCTCACACTAATCTAATGATAAATTTAAAAAGTCAATAAAAAGAGATGGGTAAAAAAATGATTTGTAACATTCCTTTATAAAAAAATGTTACGAGTACTAATGAATAAGCTTCACATTTCCCTCAAAAAAAAAAAAAAGAAAGCTCTACATTATTTTGATAACCATCTTTTAGTAAAAGATTTAATACTCCTACCATTTCTCAAAAGTGTAAGAAAAAATACAAATAATGAGTAATTTGATTAGAGATATGCTATTTTTAGTATTTCTTCAAATATTTTCAAACTGATGTGACATATTAATTGAGCATGCCAGGTCTCATTAGAATACTAATAATATTTTTCTAATCGAGTAATATTAGAGAAACGACTCAAGTCTTCTTTGTGTCACCCAAAAAGTGATGTAATTATCATTGAACTTTTAATTTTAAAAGTTACATCACTTTTAAAAAGACTCAAAAAAATATTTAAGTTCTCGCTTTAAGATTACTTCTCCTCATTGGATAATATTCATTCATGAGTGTTTGTTCCGTTTAATAGATTTTGATTCAATGAAAATTTTAAAAGTTACTTTATTTTTAAAAAGACTAAAAAAAAACTTGGATCATCTCTCTACTCTGGTCATAGGATAAAGATTCATCCAATAGTGCTTGGTCCAATTATTTATGCGCCGTACAAATGGTGCCCAATGCGCATTCCGAGCGCAACTTAGCAAGACCCTCACGACCCCTATAAGTAGGGGTGTACAACCAGTTGCGGTTGCGGTTGGCAATAACCGCAACCACAACCGAGGTCCCCGGTTATTTGTTTTTTAAAAACTGCAACCGGAACTCCAGTTGCGGTTGCTAAAAACCGGTTTCAATACCGGTTATAAACCGGTTTTTTAACCGGTAACCGGTTTTAATGTTATGGATTACAAAAAAAAAATTATTTTTAATCACTTTTCATTAAAAATTTATTTTTGAAATAGGAGAGTAAAAAAAATTTGTTTATATTCAATATGGGACAATTAGACAAGTTCATATACATATATTTTTTTTTGTTTCTTTTCTCCTTTTTTTTGTTTCATATACAATTAGACAAGCAGGGAGCTCGCAGGAGAGGCTCCGTGCTGCAAGGAGCTTCATGCTCCTTGCAAGCAGGGAGCAGGCCCTGCTTGCTCCTGCTTGCTCCTGCTCAGGGAGCTTGAGCTCCCTGTAGTAGGGAGTTGTAATTGAGAGAGAAGGAGAAAGAAGAGAAAAAAAAGAAAAAAAAAAAAGAGAAAAGAAAAAAAAAGTATATTAATTTGTTTAAAATTAATAATTTTATATATATATATATTTATATATATATAAAATTAATAATTATATATATAAAACCGATTACCCGGTTTGTTATCTGGTTGCGGTTATTCCCGGATTCCTGGTTTTCTAGTTTGTCCAGTTATCCGATAATTCGATTATTTTCAATGTATTTAGTTATAAGCGATTAATAACCGTTCCACTTGTACATCTTACCATAAGGATGCTCTCCTCCATTTTTAAAGAAAATGGAGATGAGCGTTAGTCACTTTTGAATGGAATTTTTGTAATTAAAAATTTTACTTTTAAATAACATTTTTGTAATTAAAAATTTTTAATTACAAAAATACCACTCAAAAGTTACTAACCGGCTCCTCTCTCCATTTCCTTTGAAATGGAGAGATCCTTTTCCCACGACCCTGATATAAAAGCCACCCCCGCAACCTTGACCGCCAAAATTCAATTCAATTCCATTTCCAAAACCAGTCCCGTTACTCTCTCTGAAATGCGAACTCGCTTCCTCAACATCGACTACTTCTCGCCTAGCCAAACCCTTGAACCCCTAACCTTCCTCCACCTCCCAGTCCCTCGCCTATCTTCTTCCCCCCTTTCCACCTTCCACAACCTCGTCCCCTTCCTGTCGCCCCTCAACGTCTTCCTCCCAATCCACTCTTTTCCCATCCATTCCGCTCTCTCCACGTTCTTCTCCGCCGTTCTCCCTCGCTACACCGACGATGCCAAAATCGAAGACTTCGGTGCCGCTGTTCCGTCTCAGAGCCGCAATGCTTGCTTCGACGAGACTCGCCTTTTGCAGGTGAATCGCCAGATTAATTGGTGTTCTTCTTGTTTGATTCTGCTGTTTTAATGTTCTAGTGAAGTTGTTAGGGTTTGGTATTTGAAGTGAAAAGCGAGCTTGATTTAGCTATATTTTGATTTTAGATGTTGTCTCTTTTTGCTTTTGTTTTTTGGCCTTTTGATTTTCTAAGTGTGTTGTTCTTCTCAATTTAACTAATTCTGCTTTGGAACTTGAAAGAAGATTTTTTATTATGTCTTTTAGGGCTGAACCGGTGAGTTTAATCTGAATCAGTGTAATTTGGATTAACTCGATTATTTCCTGATTAATGTACTCGATTTTTTTTTTCATCAAAAAAAAAAGAGAAAGCCATTTTTGAATATAAATAATGAATATGATATTTATTTTATTTTATTTTGTTAGATGAGAAATTTTAGTTATATAAATCAATTCGGTATTGAAGGCAAAACATTTTATTCAAGTAAATGCATGATCCGCAAGAAGCTATTAAGCTATGTGATACTATCGAAACTGGAAACAACAAAAGTTTTGAAGTCATAATTTAATTTTCATTCCTTTTAGCCTTTTTTTCCCCCTCTCTGGGAAGCCAAAAGGAGGAGAGTAGGTTATTCTTCTTCAACTCGTTTGTTTTCTTAAAACTTCTACTCCAAGCTTCATTTTGATCTTTTTAGCTCAGAAATTCAGTTTTATGACAGTTCTTGCATTAATGACAACCAGGTGCAAGCAAAAGATTCTTGAATCTGAACTTACATTTATTGAAATTCTCGTGCAAGTTTAGTTGAAAGGATTTTGAGGTATCTGGGACTTTAGCTCGTTGGGATCCGTGTTAGTTTATATAGTTTGTGTTGACTTGCAGCAAGAAGCTGGGGTTCTCTACGAAGAGAAGGAAGTGGAGAGTCAAACAACTTTTGGGTCTGAAACTCTAGAGGAATTGCCAAAAGTATGATAATGGCTTTCTCGCTAGCTTTATTTCATGCTCTTGTTTGGTGTCTTCGGGGGTTTTCTTTAGATTATATCTCATTTCGTTGCAGAAGGATGATGGGATTGCTGTTTGTGATAAGGACGGAAGCAGATTTGAAGTAATCCAATTTGAAACACCAGAGCTGGATGATTTTTTGGTAAAATGAATGTTTACAAAATAATGGATAATTTGGCTTCCACATCTTTTTGAAACTTATTGGGATGTGCTCTTGGTTCCCTAACTGTGGCCGTATTTTGCAGGAAAACGCCTGTTTTTTTGAGAAAGAGCAGATACAAATTTCATCTGGAGTTCCAAACAATGAAAATAATCTGGTATGTATCTTAACCATCTTATAACTCATAGTCTTTGTATAATATGTTAAAAAATATATTTCCCTTCTAATTTCCTTTGCCTCAGCATTTTTCGTTGATGAAGGATAATATGTCCTAAGACTTTTCAATACTTTGGGCAAATAATGTTTCTAATTCTGTTTTTCATAGTCTTGCTGTACTTTCTTTCTTTTTGCAGTTTTAGTGGCTATAACTACTAATAGTTATCATATAACACAGGGTGATTTGAGATTTTTTTTTTTGGGGGGGGTGGAAAGTGCGGTGTGTCTGTTCTTGCTCTTTGGTTTCAAATTGTCTCCAGAAGACATCATTGAGTAGCCTCCCTATTATTATTTTTTTTCAATTTCTTTTTATATATCTATTTACTGACTACTTATCTTTCCTGATAATCTTCTTGTATCGGTATTATCTAAATTCCAAAAACTAAAGCAAAAGGAAAACTATTTACTCTCTAATAGGCTCTTTGTTTTTTTGATAAGTACTAATAGGCTCTTAGTTGGACTTCCTATATCAGATAGGTGAATTGACATGAATCCTTTAGCATGAATATTACAGGTCATCATAGGTTACATGGAGTAAAAATCATTTGCCATAGAATATTCTTTCTGTCTGTATTTATTTCATTTATGATATGAAACAAAAAGTAAAACGGTTTTCAGATTTTTATAGGATTAGGCACTCATGCCAATTTTTTTTTACTTGTCCTGCAGTTGTTTCCCCACACACACATGACTCATACATAATATATATAAATATATATAGGATTAGCCTTGTGGCTTGAGCATGAAAACATGAAACCTTTATGATTGGTTCACAAGAAAGCAAACTAAGAGAGACTTTATTCATTAAAAGTATATTGGTAGTTACTTTGTTATATTTTTTGATGGTAACTTGTTTGTAATTACTGCCTCACAACATTATCATATTTTATAATAAGAGTTTTCTATATGGAGTCTAACAGTATCCAGGGGTCATTTTTCTGTTTTTGCAATTTGTTATCTGTTTAGGATTCCTACAATAAAAAAATTACAACGTGATTTGTTTCTGAACTTGGGCCTTTTTTGCAGGAAATTATTAGGCAAGCACTTACAATGCAGTCCCCTCATGAGGTTCAAGGATTGATTTATTCAGTTGAAAATGTTACTGCAGAGTTCCACATGGAGCAAAAGGCTTATGTCTTGGAAGATGAGGGTTTTGTTCAGGATAAAATGTTCTTCCATCGATGTGTATTTCCCTCTCTAGAAGTTGAAGAGATGAGTCTGAAAAGTTTCACACACTTGTCTGTAGAGGAAGAACTTCTTTCACTTCTTGAAAACACTGAACCCCAATGTTGGCTTCAGAAAGATAACATGGTCATAAATGGCGAGGAAGTTTTGGGTTATAGGGAATATGATATATCACAGTTTCTTTCAGATCATTGTCTATCAAACCAATGCCTGGAACCTGGGCTGGCACCAGTGTACATTTTCCCAGAAATGGACTTCATAAGCATCATGGAAATTTCACAGATTCAAGGAAACTCCTCATGTGAAGGGATATCACATGTTGACTGTTCCCTGTTAGTAAGCCCTGTTATTTTTCAGGAATTCCAGTTCCTTGACATAGACTCATCTCCACATTTTGAAGTGTTCTTTACAACACAGATAGCTGATGAACCAGAAACATGTGACTGGATGTTCAGGGAAGACATGAAATTTAAGAATTTCAATGAGTTGATTGTTAGCTATGAGTTAGCCCTGGTAGATAACACATTCAAATCATTGCCTGTACCGCTTTTCTCTGATAATGAAAAGATAAGGTCGCTACGCTCCATTGTTGTGGAAATACTAGCTGACTTACATCCATGGCCTCTATCTGTATCTGATGGCATATACTTGGATTGGCATCTTTTGGAAAAAGATAAATGCAACTCTAGAATCTATTCTTCCTATAGGAGTATGTTGGAGGATGTAGATTCACATAGCTTTGATTTTGATCTGGAATCTCTTGATGGTGGGACGTTGCTACTTGACTTTGTTTTCTCAGATAATGCTTTGAAAGGGCCAAACACAGAAGAAAAGAAGGAATCACAAAAGTTGCTTTTTCATGGCATTTCTGTGCCTACTGGTCATATGGTGGAAGGTGCTTCAAACAAATTGTTGGATGATGAATGTCCACAACCAGGAACTGGAGAACATTTAGCTGAAAAAGATAACGAGAGGTCTTCGTTGTTATTCAAGTCTATGTCACAATTTAATGATCTTGATTTTTTCTTGAATCCTCGGAAAGCTAATGCTTGGGAAAATAATTTCTCTGCTGTTAAGGCAGTTGACACTAATGCTACATTTCCCAAAGTTCCATCCAGTAACTCAAGGGCAGCATGTGCATCCACTGCAGTACAATTGCAGAGGAGTGATTTTTTTCTGTATCAAGTTAAGCTGTCTGATACTATTCTGGCCATCATAGACAACTTTGAAAAGAGCTATCTAGCCATCTTGCAGAATGAAAGAGAGCTGGTAAAGACAGATCTCCCAGTTCTAGCTGCAGATAGTTTTAAATTGCTAGGCCTTCCAAAACAAAAGTTAATGGACTGCATTAAGAAAGCAAGCGTAGAAAGAACCACTTCTCATAGAGATGGAAACATTATGGTATTTGTTACCTTATGTGCAATTAAACAGACGGCTTGGTACATGTGTTTCTATGGCATCCATCCAGCTCATCTATATGTGGACAAGTTATGTCAAAGCTTGGAATGCTTAAAGTCAAGACTAGGCATCCTATGGTCCTTGATTGAAGATGCACACAGGAAGGTTGACAGAGAAGTAACTAATTTACATCCCTCACTGACTTTTATCCAGAAGATTTTACGTTCAAACGCTAACCAGAGTAATTTGAAAGTGTTGATTGTGGCAGAAGAAATTTTCTGGCAATCATTGAAGAGTTTGTTGATGTCCATGGGATTATCATTTAGTGAGTTCCAGAATTATTATGCACATACAAATCAACCAGATCTGTGCAAAACTGACTTCACAAGTACTAGAATGGATGCCCTATTGGTTACAGATTGCCTATTGGTATCCCATGAGTAAGTTCTAGTCTCATAAGCAGTGGTATTTCACAGAATCCCTATTAATAGGAGATCTTTAATATGGCACTAGTCTAGTAAGATATAGTAAGATGTACTCGCCATTACTAGAACATAGAGCTTTGCATTTGCCTTTAACATGCCTGTTTGTTTTCAGTTCTGAACAATATCATCTATGTCTATATCTGTTTAAGTTTCTGATTCATCTAGTTGTTTTCTTGTTTCCTCTTTACTGCGAAAAAGGATTTCAATCATATTTTAGCTTGTGCAGCACCTCTGCAAGAAAAAATGTCAAACTAATGTCTGGCCAATCCTTTTTTCTTGGAAGTGAGAGTCAAATGAGGGAAAAATCCTTGCGATGGTAGAATTTATGTCCAATTTATCGTTGCTATGGCTTATTTCCTTTGCATCAGTAATTTCTTGCCCTCATTTCCCTTAAACTAAAATTTGCATTGGTATTGGACTTGGAAATATGCAATTCCTGCTTCTTGTTTACAATAACTCTATTAAGTATCTGTTTTTTGATAGTTTGGGATTTTATATTTCTAGAATATCCGTTTTTGTGCAATTGTGGATCAGTCTTATGTTTAGGAGAGAACTGCACTGCATACTTAAATGCCTATTGTACGCTTATTTTGAAGGAATTCTAAAACTGTAAATAGTAATTCCTTTCTTATTACTGAAGGCATGTTTCTGCATTATTTCCCTTCAACAAGTTCAGCAAAATCTTGGAATATGGAGGTTCACATGGCTCTTCTAGAGTATCCTCTCTTTTCCCAGAGTTGGTTGGGTTGCCCCCTCTTCACTTCTTGGGAGTGGAACTGGATAAATTTAGTGCTTGCGAAGCACTTTGTGAAGGTGTTGATATGCCCCAGAATACTGAAATAATAATGGTAGCTCTCTCCCCTACATGCATAAAGACATATATCTTATCTGTATTTTTGTCAAATTACATGCACATCTTTGGCTAATCAACTGTTATATGTCAGTCGTGTATAAATATCATTCTATTCATATTGACTCATATTTATGTGGCACAATTTTGAGTGAAATGTAATATTACAAGATGAATATGGAATGTTACGTGTTGATGTTTCCATGGGAATATGTTTGGTTTGACTATCATATGTCAATGAACTACAAACGTGTGCGTGAGATTGCTTTCAACTAAAAGTTTGCTGAATTCAAATTCAAGTTAAAGGTAGATATAAGATATATGCTATTCAATTTGCAAAAAAAGAGCAAAATAATTTTTGAAACAGAGAGATGAATATGACATTTGAGTTGTCTGTATGACATTTAACCTTGCAGTATACTATTTTGGAGAGGATAAATCATTTAAATTTTCTTCGGTTGGACATGGGGCTATATCCGTTAATCAAGATGCTTGTTTTTTATGTGGATTCACTTTGATGGGGTAGCAACTTATCTGGTTTCATGACACAAAAAGTAGCAATTAGAGAAAAGGGCAGGACTCACTGTTAATCCTGCCACAGCAGAGTCCTGGGAAGGGACACAAGCATATTGCTTGTCCAAATATTTCTCATTATGATGTGTGTTTGTGTCCATTAAATTGGTTGGCCAAATTCCTTCTTTTTTTGATTGACTAAATCATTCTGTAAAATAAAAAACTTAATCCTATTCAAGATAGAACTAAAAAGTTGTTGCAAACAGTAAAATGCTTACAACTGATAATATTAGGGGTCCACTAAGAGCTAGAAAACGTGAAAGTGGGGAAAATATTTTGATGGAGATATTAGAATTTTTTTTTTTGGAAATTTCAGCTAACCCCCTCCCCTCAAACTATCATCCATTTTACAAAGACACCTTGATACTTTCTTGTCAATTTGCACTCTTCGTCAGATTTTGGTGTTAAAAACTGATAGGTCAACAATATAAAAGTATCGATTTGGAATGCTAAATACCGAAAATAGTAGTTTGAAAGTGTTTTTGCAAAAGGGGTCATAGTTATTATTATTATTATTTTTTTTGGGGGGGGTGGGGGGGGGGAGGTGGTGGGGGTCTGTTTAGTGTAATTTTCTTTTTCTTTTTTCAAAATGTTGGTCATTTTCTCGCTTTAACAAGATAAATTACCTTCGGAAGAATCAGTGGCATAACAGTTGGATCTGTTTTTTTAAAACACGAACAAAAATATGGCTTTCTTAAATGAACATTAGATAACGTCAAATTTGAGATCATTTTTGATAATGGATTAAGATTTCATGATATCGATCTGCTAAGGGATGTATATCGGAATAAGCAGTCTCTTTCTAATGTTAATATCAATTCTTGTTTCATGTTGTTGACCTATCAGTTTTCAACTATGCTTACACTAGTCTGTATCCTAGGAAGAGGATGATAATATGAACATCCAGAAGCTAGAGAAACTGCTAAACTTTTTACCCATTGAGGACAAGCTTACTATGGGATCTCCAGGAGCTGCAGATGAAGCAGAAGTTTGCTGCATGCCTCTGCCAGTTCCCACTGTGCCATTTCCAATGAAATCAGAAAATATTTCGCAATGCATGGTGTCTTCCCCTGAAACAGTCATTATTATGAACACTCGAAATTGTGATAAGGAAATGATATTATCCCGAAGAAGTACCTACCAAAGAATTCTTGCAATGGAGAAAGAAGGATCACAAGTTGTGGAACGAGATTCAGATTTGCCAGTGGATGTTATAATCAGTTCTGGTATTTGCCTAGTGTGGTATGATTGCAGAAACATTGGAAAGAAACCAACTGCATTAGATGAAGCTTCTTCATGCTTACCTTTGTGTGTTGAGAATATTGCGACAAATGTTTTAACGTTGCTGAGTTTTGCATTCAGTGGCTGCATTCTGGTAATTTCCATACCTATACAACTGGTATACCTAGGGGTATAGCTAAATCTAATCTTTTTTTTGGTCAAATGATTCTATGGAGAAACTAATGAATTCTCCAGGAGGGCTCTAAGACAAACTGAGCTCTTTGAGTTTTGCTTGAGATACTCAGATTGAAAAAGAAAAAAAAAAAAAGAGAGATGAGATTGACAAAGTAAAGCTCTTTGAGCTTTACTTGATTTTTCACTCAAGATTGCTCCTACAATACATCATCCATGGTTGAGCAGCCTAATACTCAACTCATATCAGCTCTTTTAAGCCCTAGTCTTGAAAGGCAAAAGTAATGGATGCGCGGACAGATGTGTTTATATGTTTCTTTTTCAGAATTTTTTTGAGGTTCTTAGGATACTTCGAATAAGAATGATCTATCTTTCCTTCAGCCTCATTCATATACTACAGCCAGGAAAAAAAAATACTGATACATTGGAGTAGGGTTTAACATAAAACCAGCATTCCATGATGACTCCTGCATTTTATGAATTAAACTCCTTCATTTCGTCCATGTATAAGAGATATTCTTGTAAACAACTTTAGACAGTTTATGGGCATGAAGCGAAAATGATCTAGAAAGTCACTTAACAAAGATATATTCTGACATGGTTTCATATTTAAATGGTATGGGTTTGTTCAGCTGATACATCCCATGTACCAGGGTTTAACCATTGCAGTGTTTTCTTTTGACAAAGTTTTTGTTAATGAAAAAAAAGACAGAAAAAAGGTGTTGATTTGTTCTAATATATAATTGCTTTTTGTATGCTTGGCCTGGCCAGGTTTGGCCAATTTAATTATAAGTGGAACTTTGAACTGCTTTATCTACTGGCAAGATTAATGGAATCTATATCACAAAATTGAAAAATTTACATATCATATTCTACAGTGAGGTAGTTTAGATGGTTGGTTGGAAGATGAAAGTTAGTACTGTAGATTATTACTTATCAAAAAATTTATTATTGATTGTTCTTGACAGTTACTTATGACTCATCCACTGAACTTATTTTGAACCCTTCATTTGTATATTTAATATTTTTTTCTCAGGTCTTTGAAGGAGAAAGCAGCTTCCTTTCCACAATAATGGAATCCTCAGATGAACTCTATGCTGCGGCAGCGAGCCTGGGAATTGATTTGCAGCTCTTTTACTCCTATTCATCTGAGTTGACTGATGAAATTATATTGAGCTGCATCAGTTATGCCACAAAGTTGACTAGGGGTCTTTATCCTAAAATGCCTGAGTCAGAAACTCTTGCAGAATCATTTCTTACTAAGTTTCCGTCCATTAATCCTTTGACAGCTCATTCAATACTGTCTTCAGGAGGTATTCTCATTGAATTTCTTAAATGGTCTCATGAATTCAGGATCCATGCAATCCAAAAATATGATGTTTCTGAGGAGAGTGTCACATTGTTTAGTGCTTTGTGCAAATATGGTGAGCTGGAGGATTCTAGATCTATAATGACAGACTGCTCCTCAGTATCCTCTGGTCCTGACTCAGAAAGGTGCCGTTTTAATGAGGATTCTGGAAGAAAAAGACGAAAATATGGTGGAAGCCCTCAAAAAATTGACGTACATATGGATGAAATACTCCATTTTACGCCACTAAACCAATTCACTGATGACACTTTGGAACTTTCTACAGTGTCCAAGCCATATAATTCATGGATGTCAAAAGATCCGGAGATATTTGATGAGATCAGTAAACCTAGTTTACCTCCAAATGGTTCTTTTGGTAAAAAACTGGGATTGGATATGGGGATGACGATAAATCCCTCCAGTGTTACCAAGCCATTTGATTTTCAGTTTTCTGAAAGTCCTAAGACATCAGCTGAGATAAAAAAGGTCTATTTCTCTTCCAATGATATCATGTTTGGTCAAAATCAGGGATCAGATTCAGCTACAATGAACGCTTTGGATTGGTGTAGCATCAAGAAATCTGGGAATCTAAATGAGAATATTATCGGTGAAGTTATTGACCTAACGGAGAGTCCTGTATCAGGTCAGGACTATTCTTCTATCGGTAACTCCATGAATGTCTCTCTTTTGGTGCCTGAGATGGATGGCAAATCCACAAGACAGCATAAAGCTGTAAGAAAGTTATCATTTGGTAAAAGCGGTAACCCTCCTTGCTCAATGGCTGCTGAGATCAACTCAAATTCAGATATCTGGAGTTTTAAGAAGGATCAGAGGCAAACTTTGCCAGAAGGAGCTAATGATTACCAAAATACAGATATCAAAAATGATATTTTTCCTGTAAAACAATGTGGAGTGCTCTTAGAGGAGTGTTTATCACAGAGATCTGCAGGAAATTTAAAGGGGTTATCGTTCCAAGAGAAGGGAATGTCATCTTATGGTGGAACACCACTCTCACATGCACTCAGTTCAGCCCATCCGCATCAAAATTCACCCTGGACGATAGAGTTTCTTAACAGAATCAGGGAAAAGAGCAGATTGCGTCAGCAGTCCCTTCCATGCGACATGTCTTCTCCTTGTTTAGGGTATTCAGGGAATATTTCTAAGGTTTCTAAGAGAAGAAGTCCCTCTATTCTTGAATTTTTCAAGTACCAAGGAGGCAGCAGTCCTAGAAAGAAACCGGAACGAAAGAGGCAGAAGCAATGTGTACAGTCATCAAGCTCATCCCAAAACAAAAAATATTCATCCTCTCTTCTTCCCACATGGACCCCTGCTGACAAGAGAGCACCGCAGGTGCGTCTACACTCCCTTTTCCTATCATAGACAGTTTCCTTTTAACACATACAACATTGCAGCAGTTCTGTTTATATTTTAATACAACTTAACAATCAACACTCAATCAACTTCAGACACTATCTTTTGCAACAAATGGAAGTGGAGGCCAAACTAAGCTGGTCTGGAGTGATCAAACTCACAGTCTGAGCAAAAAGTTCCGGAATCAAATATAAGATGGCAAGAAAGTTTTTCTGCAAAGTGTATTGATTTAGGATCATAATGAAAAAAATCCAGTCGGTTCTGAAATCCTGCACATAACAACGGTATCTTTTCTCAGTCTAGACATAAATAGATATTTAAGTGTTATATATGTCATTTAACTTGGTTATTTCGTGCAGCCCGCAAGCCTGAACCTGCTCCAATAGCATCAACATGACAGAGATGTTGAAACATGTTTCAAAGCATATATATATATGTGGGCTTTTAATGATATCTTTGCATCTGATGCCCTGACCATGCTACAAGTAGAATACTGCAACACTTTCTGAAGCAGATATACAGTTGGCCTCTTTAATGGTAAGTTCCAACATCGCATTTGATACCCTGTTTATGCTAAAAGTTAGAAGATATGGTCAATAATATTGAACTGACTTCACTGATTTCTTGTTCATGCATAAAAGTTTTTGGCACAGAACCAATAGGAATTCTCCAATGCTTTATTTAAGCTTGAATAAAATAACTTTATTAAGCTTTGTACCAGATACAACTCTCTCTTTCTCTCTGTGCAGCACGTAGTGTATGTGTTGGAGTCAACTCCTTTACTCATACTGTTTATTAAACTGTGAGTAAATAATTTAGTAGAAAGTGGAAAAAGGAAAACCACTACGAACAGGGAGGTATTTACGCCGAGGAAAGTGAACTTAATGTGAGGAGTTTGTGGGAAATTAAAAAAAAAAAAAAAAAAAAAAAAATCAAACTGACAACTAACATTGATCTTCAGGTCTCCCTCCAACCCTTATCTATGGCAGGAGGGGACACATTCGGTCCAAAGATCATTGGAGCAATACAATTATACAAACCTTGTTTGAGTGTCAAATTCCAGATATTCGAGTGTCTCCTAGACCTACATCCTCTAATGAATGTCATAATTGAATGAAAAGAGGCTGCATGATGCAATAATTGAGTTGATAATAATAAAAATAATACATTTTTCTTGACTAGATTTACTGGCTTGGATTTTTTGCAGCTGAGCATGTTAGCAGAATCGGTTGATTTTCTGGTAGCTTATACCGTCCCTAAATGGAGGAATGAGCAATAAACTCGTGATGTTACTTTGATGTACTTGATATCGTTTTCTTGACCACACTTTAATGAAAGTAATGATCACACCTGGCTTTGACGCTCAATTGCTTAGCATATCTGGCAGCTCTACCATTGCTTAGCTCCCAGTCTCTGATATCCAGCACATTGGAATGCTAATTCTTCTTACCATTCTTGAGGTTGCGTACAGTCATCACTAGTTGTTGCCTCTCACCTTCTACCTCTGCAAATTTGAGACTTATCTCTGAATATCTCTCTTGCATTTCTTTCAACTCTTTTTCCATACATTTATTCCTTTCCTTCAGTAATGCCACTTCAGAAGAAAATTTTGTACAGTTACACTCATCCTTAGTACAGAAAGTGGAGCCTTTCAGCTCTTTCTCTGAGCGAGTTTCTACTCTCCTGTTAAAACAGAATTAAAAATAAATAGGTAGTTAAATTTTTTTTTTTAAAAAAAAAGATGAAAGAAAATAATCAGTGAATATAAACTAAACTTTGCCACCTATGATAAAAGTTGCCTAGTACAAATTAAATGTGTGACGCAGCTTAAATTCTAATATATTGGTAACAGATAGTAATTCTAAAGGAGCAATGGATTGAGTTAAAAAGATATGGACTTGAAGTTCACTTAATTCAATGCTTGTACCTTTCATGCGGCACTACACTAACTTGTTTCTGGATTGACATGCCTTCTGTAGCACTCATTTTAGAAAGCAGCAAGTTTTTCCTGCCATTTTCTCTTTCTCCAGACTGGCCTTTGCAATTCATGAGCTTCTTCTCAATACTGGTGATTTCTTCTTCCTTTTTCTCTAGCTGATGCTTCAGTTGAAATATCTGTTTCCTCAAGTTTTCTTTCTCCAATTCTTCTTTGTGCAAGTTATGTTTTAACTCATCATGGTGGGCACTAAGTTTTTCCACTTCTGACAGCAGATTATTATTCACTGTTTCCTTCTCATCTTTTAAGGACCTCATACTAATAAATTCTTCATGTATTTTTTCTGCTTCCTTCTTTGCTGAAGCTAATTTTTTCTCCAAATCACTCCTTTCTTTGTTCCATGATTGCATGAGCATCTCTTTTTTGCCGATCGATGTCTTAATTTGTTCCGTTTCTGCCTGCTCATAGAAGTTATACTTTTCTTTTGTGAGCCTTTCAACCTCTGCTCTAAGCATTTGTATCTCCATCGAGAAAGCCTCATGATTTTCTCTCTCATGCTTTTGTGCATATTCAAGTTGCTTGGAGATTTGGGCTAGTTCCAATGACATCTTCTCTATTTGCTTTTCATTTGAATGTATTTGGTTCAAAAGCTCTTGCTGTTGTACTTCATTCTGATCTTTAATTAGTCTGAGCTCTTCATTGGATTTCTGGAGCAGTTCTTCCAGAGTTTTCTTCTGCAGGCGCAATTCATTAGCTTCTGTCAGTGCTTTCATATCCTGCTTCTCATGCTCATCAAGTTTAGATGCCATTTCCACAGAAAGCCTTCTAAAATCCTCCTGGAGACGCTCAGTCGTAACAGCATTATTCCACCTCGCCTTTCTCAAGGCCTCCTCTGCTCGTATGGCTTTCTGTTCCTGCTCAGTTTTGGCAAATGTCATAGCATTTAGATCTTCTTCAAATTCCTGTGCCTGCTTCTCCAGTTCTTTCTCTAAACCCTCAACCTGACCTTCAAGCTCATTGATGGAGAACAAAGATTCTGATAATTCCTCTGCCTGCTTCTTGATCTTTTCTTCTAATCTCTCTATCAGGGATTCAAGTTCTTTTATTGTAGCCAAAGACACTGAACATTCATTTTGTGTCATCTGTTGTTGTACTTGGCTTTGCTCTAATTTCAATGAGATATCGTCGTTTTCCCGCTTCAAAAGCTCATAGTCCAAGGTGAGCTGTTTCATATGCATATCTAACTCTTCCTTGTGTTTCTTGTAGAAATCTATTTCACCATTCAGGTCTCTGATATTGTCCTTCAACAAGTCTACTTCTTTTGAATCATTATGTTCTTCAGCCAGTTCTTCCAGTATTTCTGGGTTCTTATCCCCATTCATTTTAGAAGTAGAAATATCAGATATTTTCCTATTTTTTATCTCCACCATTTCTTCGAGGTCTCTCACTGCATAAATTAACTCAGAGTTTAAGTCTTGTGTCTTCTGAAGTTGTAATTGAAGATCGTTACTTATTTTCATTTCATAATTAAGCTCTTCCCTCATCTCTTCTAATTGAACCCTTGTATCTATAATCTCAGAATGCAATCTTTTTGGATCTTCTGCCTCATCAGTACATTTCTGCAGTGACTTGAGTTGTTCACATTCCATTTCGAGTGTATCTTTCTCCTCTTTAAGGCTAATAATTCTTCTTGATTGATTCTCGCCTTGCTTCCTCTCCTTCACAAGTTGTTTCCGAAGGGACTGTAATTCCATTTCTGATACTTCTGCTTGCCTCATTAGAGTAGCATTTTCAGTTTTGAGTTTTTCAATGGAATCATCTGAAGCGTCCTGCAATTTTTCTCTTGGTAGGTTGTCCTCAAGGCTGTTTGTTGAGTCAACTAAACTTCCATCCGAAGCTGAATCCACCGAGCAATATGTGTTTGATCTCTGATGCGCATATTTTTTGTTGGTGATGGCATCAGCAACTCCCTTTTGTCTGATATGTGAATGGAAGCTGGCAGGTTCGTGATGGATGTTACTACCTCTCAATCCAAGATCTGGCTGTGAACTTTGCATAGAACTAATATCCCAGCATGATGCTAATGTAGCACTAGAGCCAGTAGATGCTCTGAAGATGCCATTTGGTTCAGCAATCTGGGATTTGGTGCAAACAATCAAGAAATAACTTTTTGATGTTTAAGCTTATTGAAATTGTTTTCCTACTCCTGAACTTCGTTAAAGGAAGACAGTAAGAGATATATGACATGAGACCTTACTTCTGCAAAATTGTAAAAGTTTTCATCTGGACTGCAATTGTCTTGTTGGTTCTGCAAGCTTTCATCATGGGAAAGAAATGGAGCTCCATGCTCTTCATCATCTCTGAGTTTAGAATCTTAATTATGTTAACGTTACTTCCTAAAGCAGCAGAACAGTAAACAAACGAAAAGAGAGAGCCAAGAAGAATAAGGAAGTTATGATGAATTGACCGTTAATTACTTACTTTTGATCAGTGGCTTCCTCTATCTTCTGAATTGTCACCTGTCTCAATAATTACTTTAAATATGAGGATTGAGAAATCACTCAAGTGTTTTACAATCCAACGACACTGAGGTTTTATTAATTGTGATATTGATAATCAGAGCTCAAACAAAAGGGAGAGAGAGAGACTTACATGTAGAACTGCGCCAGAGTTTGCAAACTTAAGGGGCAGAGAAACAGTCAGCGGTTTGGTTTCTGCCACAAAATCTGCCAGATCAATTGAAGCTTCTCCAACATAACCAGATTTTGATGATCCCTGCCAGAACAAACATTTAGGAATTGCTAAGAAAACCGAATAGTAAAGAGGAGAAAAGCTGAGAAGCTGCGTCCAATCCATACAGTTGAAACAATGAAATGGTAGATCTTCTCATGGAGTTTTCCTGTTTTTGATTCCCTGATGAATTTCACTGTCTCATAGATAGGATTCTCCCATGAACAGGTACCATCTTGAACTGCAGCTTTCTGTAGTCTCACTGTCGGCTTTCCAACGTCCTCTGGCACCAAAGATATCATCAATGTAGATTTTTTCAGTTTTGGCACCTGAAAATGGAGATGGAAAACTGGGTAAGTTCTTGTCTCAGTAGAATCTGATATGATAAATAAGAAGAAATATCGTTTTCATTTACTCTGTCAAATTGATACCTGAGTTGCCTGAAACTCCAATTGGAATAAAGTTTTGACCTTTTTCTTCTTGCTCCATGGCTTGAACATGTTTCTGGCCTTGTGTCTATTTCAGATCTTGGAAAATCCTCTTTCAAGTCTCACTCACCTCACTGAGAGTTCGGGAAATAATGCTTTGTCATGGTCTTCAACTAGTGTGCTATACAAGAATATTCTGAAAGCAAACAAAGGTCGTTGTCCCGTTAAATCTTATTTCCAGCTTAAAACACCAACTGCAGAGGACTGAAGTAAGAAGTTGAAGACGACCTGGATAAAGAAATGGCACGTTACGGTAGAAAATAGGAAGCTTATCTTCTATTGTTTAATCAAATATCATGACTCCTCAATCACATTCTGGTTTACTTTTTGCTTGCATAAGGCAGGAGACTTGCAGATATTGAATGGCATAAATGATCCAGACTCCCAGTACTTCAACGGTACCGTAAAGTCATCATTTTAGGTATGATTTCAATGCCGCTTTTATGATCTGTTTATTGCGTATAATATTTAATCCCCTAGATATAATAGAAAATTGGAAATTCTTTTCGAATTCTAGAAATTGAATGAATAAGAAAATGGAATAGTTTTGTGCATCTGCCCAATAAATAGATACACGGAAGGCACCGCCAGTTGGTGTGCCTTTTTATCATTCTAGGTAATTAGTTATTCAACATGGTTCAGAACATCTATTAAGTAGGATAAGGATTCTCTTTATTTTAAGAGAAATAGAAAAGAACATTTTACGGTTAATATTTTATTATATTTTATTTTATCTAACCGTATCTAACTGTGTATATAATGTAACGTCATCGTGACAACATATTTACTATGTGGTATCATATACACAGTTAAGTAAAATAAAATAAAATATTAACTGTAAAATAGCTCTTTTCCATTTCACTTCAAATAAAAAAAATAATTGTCCTACTTAGTAGATCTTGTAAACCATGTTGAATAATTAATTGCTTATAATGAGCAATAACATCCCGTTATATAATATTTGGGAGGATAAGAGGAGGATAGAAATATTAAATACAACATTACTAAATTTTTACTGTCACATTATCCAGTAATATAACATTTGTACATAACTACTAAATAGCATTAGTAAAAAGATAAAATCAAAACAATCAAAGATTTAAAAAAAAATTAGAAAATGTAATTTGGTAATGATATTGACGTTAATTGACTCTTCTCTCTTTCAATTTCTCTATTTTTTTTTTCCTCCTCTCAATTTACCCTTCTCTTCTCTTCAGAGAGCCTTCGGTACATAAATGAAAACTTGATTTGACAAAAATTTTAGAGTATCTCAAAGTATATTGAAGACACAGGAAGATTAAAGAATGGGACAATAATGACCTAATATATACGAATTGGCTCCCACAAATTTGCCCTCCATAACTAAAAAATAGATTGAGATTCTGTGGAATATCTAGGATGTTGTACTTGGTATAACACATTTTATTTGAGCTATTCATTTCGGTTCAAATTGTAACAATAAATACTTAGAATTTTTTATTTTTATTTTTGAAACAAAAAGGGGTTCGGCAATTATATCATAATCCCTAAAAACAATATCATATCCTCTCCAACTGGCAAGACCTAAAGGGGCTGCAATTATTAATTGGTGCCTTGTTTGGGGTCAAACACCACTTAAATTTCTCTGTAAACACGTGGGATCATGTGCTCTCTCTCTCTCTCTCTCTCTCTCTCTTCCCATCCAGTTGGATGAATATTATAGGAGTGTGGCTGGAATTTCCATGTTTTCAAATTGAAAGCAATTATTGGTTAGGGTCTTAAAAGTTGATGCTGACTTTAATTATATTATTTCTATTTTTCAGTTCAAAACAAATAATTGCCATCATTTTGTTAGTTAATTAGAATTTTAGTACAAACTGTCCATGAAGCAATAAAAAGATAAGAATTTGTGTAGTGTCAAATTCATAGATTTTATTATTATTATTATTATTTTATTTTCTGAGTTCAAGGGACTTTTTAGTGACCTTGTATAATTTTTTTGATAAAAATTTCTTCGATTTTTAAAAAGACTTTCTTAAACTAGCAGAAAGCATATCTTTGGGGTCGGATCTGCTAAAATCACACGGTTCTTAACTTCCTATTGAAGTAGCCGAAAGAGAAGTTTATTCTTTTCTTCAGGTAAATAAAGAGAATATAGTGGAGCCTTCTTGTAACAAAATCACTACGTCGTCGTAATGTACAGATTAAATTATCTTTCCTTTTCTCATCGTCGGTGCAATAGTGGACCACACGACCGGTTACCATCATTCCAACTATTGGAAGAATGTATGGGTGATGAGCGTTGGTTGGGTGCTTTTCCTTTGCTTTTTAGGTGCCATATATGGCTGCTGTTCCATGCTGTCTGTGACTTGAGGGCAAATGGGTAAAATTAAAAATTCGTGGTCTGAGGCCAACATGTTTATCTAGTCAGCAAGGTAGTTAACTAGTTATCTTATCCCTCCCACAACCATTAAAAGAAAAAGAAAATCTTGACAATATAACACCTTTCTTTAAGAATTGCTCTTTTTAAAAAAATAAAATAAATTAAAAAAAAAAAAAAAACCTTTGTTGTTGAGAGCTATTAGGTGGGCTGCATCAGTGGACCTGACCCGTTCATCTTAAGTTTTCTTTTTTTTATATTGAATAATGCTACACACATTCTTATTTTCTCACATATATTTATTTATACGTATTTAAAATCATCATTTAATTAAAATTTAATATATATTCATCACAAACTTAATGATAATTTTCAAAGTCATTTAAAAATATGAAGAAATGAATGTGAGAAGATAAGAGTATGTATAGCATTACCCTTCTATATCTTCACGAATAGGTACTTTTTCAGAGATGGTAGAGGTTGCTTGGAACTGTTTTCAAATTGTTTCATATCCTTTGGGGGGTTATTTTACTCTTTTTTTTTTTTATGGGAAATGCTACAGCATCTTCTTGTATCCTTCTCTTATCCTTTTATTTTTCAAAATCACCATTGGATCTGTCGTCCCCATGTGTAAACATACATAAGGACCACAGATCCAATGATAATTTTGAAAAATAGAAGGACAAGAGAAGAAAATCTAGCATTTCTCTTTTTTTTATTGTTCGAATAGAAAGTAGTTGCGTACATCTTTCCCCCCTTCTATTGACATTGTACCCAAATTAAATCTATATAACCATATTTTTTATTGTACTAAAAATTACTTATCAAAATAATTATCAGTATTAATGAAATTGGGCGCATGCAGTCTTATGTCTAACCGACAAGGTATTAAAATATCAAGGATTATTTAGTGGACATCAGATTTTTGATATTACCAAAGGTGCCAAGAAGTAGGTCCAGGTTGTCAATAATCAATCAACTTTCTTCTTCTTTTTCTTTTTTTTTTTTCCCGGATATTTGATGAGCATATCGTCGCCCAAATCATCGCGACATTATGTAACACGTTGTGCCTGCCTATCCCATGCCACCAGATGCTGTGTTGTGATTAGGGCGGAGTTCTCACGAACCCTGGCTGAGCGCCTTGTGCATGACAATTAGCTCCCCCCAAAACTCATTAAATTGTGTCTACTGTCGCTGCTGAAGAAGAGAAAAAGAAAACGAAAAAGAAAAAGAAAAAGAGAATGGTGCTGCACTCAAGAGAAAGAGTGCCAGCTTGGACACAGGGAAGGGAAATCACTACATATTGGAGGAATTATGTCATTGCTCAGAAAGCAATGAAGCGTCAAAAAGTCGTAGCCACCTAAGATTACTATACCGAGGATGCATGGGTGAACCTAAATTAGGAGCATGTCCTGTGTACGCTGATCATTTAAAGCAATATTTCTTTATAATGCCCATACCCGCGCGTTTACCATGCATATGATTTCTCTAAACGGAAATTTATTCTAATCAATCAACTTTCCAAGTCGTCCAGGTTGTCACTAATCATTAATCATTAATCATTAATCAAATTCACTTAGAATCCTTAAACTAGGAAGAAAAAAACCATGGAACGAGGGACAAGGATGTTATGGCAATTTCGTTAAAAGGTGTGAGCCTTACATTACATAGCCATGATTTCTCTGCAATTTGGCTATGCCGAAATGAACATCATCACCAATTAAAAGGTTTCACTCAACCAAGGAATGAGCCATTACTTGCTTGCCGGTCGTATATGATCAAGATTTATCATACAACATGTTATATATAAACACTAATCCATTAAACACAACGTTGGACATGAAGAAAGTGAGATGCCAATTAGCAAAGGTGGTTGGAGGGCACGTACGTACAATAGTACTGACGGTTGCTGGAGCCATGCATCCATGTTGATGACAATATATATGCAAAGGACATGTCATCAACTTTGTGTGGTCTAGGCACATGCATATATCACCCAACATCCTATGCTCCTACTGAGGGCCTAGGCCACTTGAGCCATTGTCAACAATTATAATTGTTAGGGAGTTTGGGCCAAAGGGCCCAAGACCCATGTCAGACAGCAAGGCCCAAATCCTGAGAAAGAAAGCAGCCTCATTACCATCAGCTAAGAAGGCCACGACTCCTGAATTTGGGAACTTACCACCCATGAGCCCGAGAATAGCGGGTAGATACAGCCATACAAGATCGTGCATGACAGGCACAACCCAACCCACGATGAGCAGAGGCATGACCCCGAAATGCCCGAGAGCCACGATAGAAGAGAGGGGTATAAATAGAGCCAGAGGAATCAAGGTAAGGGGTTCAGATTTTTTAGACAAAAAGCCAATTATCAGATTACAGTCCATTATTACCAGATCATCATATAAGCTCACTGACTTAAGCATCGGAGCTATCCCCCGCCGGTACCCCCGACAAGCTCTTCGCTTACGTTTTCTTCTTTTACAGGTGTTCATCATAAACTGTTCGGACAGTTTGGTGCCGTTTGTGGGAATGACATAGTATTGTTTGTACTATATAAATCTAAATATGGTGAACACCCGTCGATCAGCAGCTGCTCATGACACGCTCCCTGAACAAGAGGCGATCCATAATGCAGCTGGACCATCAAGGCCCCCACCTAATCTCGGGGCTCCACCAAATGATCCAAGAGAGAGAATCGCATTCCTGGAAGAAAATCTACAACAAATGTTGAGGCACATGGAAAACCTGGCTAAGCAAAACGAAGAACTGCGTCAACAAATCCCAGCCCGGCGAGTCGTGCCCGAAGAANTATTGTTTCTACTATATAAATCTAAATATGGTGAACACCCGTCGATCAGCAGCTGCTCATGACACGCTCCCTGAACAAGAGGCGATCCATAATGCAGCTGGACCATCAAGGCCCCCACCTAATCTCGGGGCTCCACCAAATGATCCAAGAGAGAGAATCGCATTCCTGGAAGAAAATCTGCAACAAATGTTGAGGCACATGGAAAACCTGGCTAAGCAAAACGAAGAACTGCGTCAACAAATCCCAGCCCGGCGAGTCGTGCCCGAAGAAGGAAGCCGTCAAGAAGATGGCAGAGAAAGAGGGGAAAATGGTGAAGAGGTTTTAAATAATAACGATATACCTCATCCTCCTCCACCTCGTGATCCCGCGCAACCCCGAATCCAGAACCAACCTCCTTATCTCGGTAGCCTATCTCAATGTCATGATCTCTCTCATCATAGCCACGAGAATCATATACATGCGCAGCTCGAAGACTTGAAAAGAAAGTACGAAAGGATGTCTCAGGCAATTGATCAGAAGGAGAATGGCCATGGATCGATCGTCGAAGATTTGCTGCGAAGTACGAATCTCCCCTTCACCGACCAGATCACCGCATTTCCTTTGCCTGATAAGTTCAAGATCCCGAGAATTGATAAATTCATGGGAGAGGAAGATCCTGTCGAACACATTGAGGCATTCAAAGAACATTCTATCCTCCATGCAACCCCAGACGAGATTTCTTGCGGAGCATTCCCCCTCACTTTAAAAAGCAGTGCTCGGGAATGGTTCGGTAAGCTTCCACTAAAATCAATTGATAGTTCCGATGCACTAGGAAGACAATTCCTCACACAGTTTTTAGCCGGGAGAAGACTACGAAAGTCTGCAGCCCACTTGCTGACAGTGAAGCAGAAGAGTGGAGAATCGCTTAGAGAATATCTAAAGCGATTCAATAGAGAAAAGATGAGTGTGGAAGATCCGAATGAGGATGTGGTCCTATTCGCACTCATGAATGGGATAAGGCCAGATGGAGGACTAATGGCAGAATTGGCCCGAAAAACACCGACAAGGTTGCAGACGTTCATGGATAAGGCTGAAGAATTCATGAACGGAGAGGAGACGATCAAAGCCTTAATGGAATCCAGGTCGGAGCGCTCAGCCCCAACAAAGGAAAAGAAGGAATCCCGAGGTGAAAGGGTGTCAGCTCGGACAGTAAGCAAACCGACATCCTCCAGGGTCGGGGTCAAACCTGAACCATCGGAACAGGCTCACAAGGCACAAAAGAAGGATTGGAACCCGATCCCTGAGAGGACCTGGAACCCGATCCTAATCACCGAGAGAGAGTTTAAATGGACTCCCTTGAATACAAGCGTATCCGAGATACTCATGCAGATCCAGGATGACCCGAGCCTCCGTTGGCCACAAAAAATGCGGGCCGACCCCGACAGAAGAAGCAGGGCAAAGTATTGCGATTTTCATGCAGATCACGGTCACGAGACAGAAGAATGTATAATCTTGCGCCTGGAGATTGAAAAACTGATCAAGAATGGAAAACTGACGAAGTTTGTGGCCGAACAAAGGCAGCAGAGGAACAACAATCAGCCACCAGATCATAACCAATGGAGAGGAAACCCGAGAGACAACAACCCGAGGGAAAACAACCCGAGGGATCATAGGGGCAATACAAGGCCGAACAACAAAAACCCGAGGCAAGCACCTAGAGCCCAGGAAACCGTAACGGAAATCCGTACTATATCGGGCGGATTCTCCGGAGGAGGTGAATCAATTTCGGCAAGGAAACATATGCCCGCAAGCTGGCATCTAAGGAGGTGTTAGCGCTGAATGAACCAGGAAAAGTCAAAAAGAGAGAGTCTGAAGGAGTAACCTTCTCCGAAGAAGACGAATGAGGGGTCTCGGTACCACATGACGACCCACTAGTTGTAACAATGACAGTGGCGAATTGTAATGTCCGGAGAATCCTCATTGACAACGGAAGCTCGGCTGATATCCTATATTGGACAGCGTTCAGCCAAATGAAGATC
Organism: Betula pendula; assembly: GCA_900184695.1. Classification (NCBI taxonomy): domain Eukaryota; kingdom Viridiplantae; phylum Streptophyta; class Magnoliopsida; order Fagales; family Betulaceae; genus Betula; species Betula pendula. The sequence goes on from FXXK01001343.1 coordinate 57,235, forward strand.
AGCCGAGATAAGATGAGACCGATCCGAACACCTCTTGTGGGATTCGCTGGAGAAAAGGTCCAGCCCATTGGCGTGATAACTTTGTTGATAATAGCAGGAGCCGACTTCTTGGTAATCGACAGACCCTCAGCCTATAACGTCATAATCGGAAGGCCGACGCTGAATAAGATGAGAGCCATAACCTCAACATACCACTTGAAGATGAAGTTTCCAACCGACAACGGGATCATCGAAGTTAGGGGCGATCAGGTGGCAGCCCGCAATTGCTATAATATCACCCTCAAAGATCCAACCAGGAGGGAAACGCTAGAAGTCAAGATAGACAATCCAGGCCAAGAAATGCAAAAAACAAAGCCAGCGGAGGACATGGATGAGGTCGAAATAGATGGGCCAGATAAGAAAGTGAAGGTCGGCTCACAATTGTCTCGGGAAATACGAGACAAGCTCCAACATTTCCTCCAGAACAACAAAGACGTATTTGCTTGGACACATGAAGATATGCTTGGGATAGATCCCTCGGTTATCGTACACCAATTGAATGTGGACCCGAGCTCCAAACCAGTGAAGCAAAAGCAAAGAAGTTTCGCACCCGAACGTAATCAAGCAGCTGCAGAAGAGGTGGAGAAGCTACTTCAAGCTGGATTCATAAAAGAAGTACACTATCCAGACTGGTTGGCCAACGTTGTCTTGGTCAAAAAAGCAAACGGTAAATGGCGAATGTGCATGGACTTTACCGACTTGAACAAAGCTTGTTCAAAAGATAGTTTCCCACTCCCAAGGATAGATGTCTTGGTAGACTCAACAGCAGGGCACGAACTTCTAAGCTTCACGGATGCCTTCTCCGGTTATAATCAAATCAAGATGCATGAAAGCGACCACGAGAAGACAGTATTCATCACCGACAGGGGTCTCTACTGTTATGAGGTAATGCCCTTCGGTTTAAAAAATGCAGGAGCTACATACCAGAGGCTGGTAAACATGATGTTCAAGCACCAGATCGGCAGAAATGTAGAAGTCTATGTGGACGACATGCTGGTCAAGACCATTCGAGCAGTTAATCACGTCTCGGACCTGGAGGAAACATTCAAAACGCTGAGGCAATACAACATGAAGCTGAACCCAGCCAAATGCGCCTTTGGTGTGTCCTCGGGAAAATTCCTGGGATTCCTAGTATCCTAGAGAGGGATCGAAGCCAATCCCGAAAAAGTAAGGGCCGTCCTAGACATGACATCACCCAGCAACATGAAACAACTGCAACAACTCATTGGACGGATAGCAGCCTTGAATCGGTTCATATCCAGATCCACGGACAAATGCTTGCTATTCTTCAAAATCCTGAGGAAGGCATTCGAATGGACCGAGGCATGCAATCAAGCCTTCCAGCAGTTAAAGCAGTACCTGGTCACTCCACCATTACTAAGCAGGGCATCCGAAGGTGAGCCATTGTACTTGTATTTGGCAGTTTTGCCATCAGCAGTCAGCTCGGTCTTGATTCGAGAAGAAAAATGAGTCCAGAAGCCAGTGTATTTCACGAGCTGAGCACTGAGAGGAGCCGAGGAGAGATACCCTCAGATAGAAAAGCTGGCTTTCGCACTAGTGGTGTCAGCAAGACGGCTCAGGCCCTACTTCCAGGCACATGCCATCTGCGTGCTGACAAAGTATCCACTAAGAAAAACATTGTATAAGCCCAATACCTCGGGCAGACTGGTGAATTGGGCAATCGAGCTCGGAGAGTTCGACATTGAATACCTGCTCCTAATAGCAATTAAAGGGCAAGTACTTGCAGACTTTTTGGTGGAATTCTCCAATCTTCCCGACAGCAACAAGGTGTCAAAAAAGAATCTCTGGACAATATATGTTGACGGATCCTCAACAGCCAGTAGGAGCGGAGTCGGGATCGTCATGACAACCCCGAGAGGCAAGGAGCTGACTTTTGCCATCAAGTTAGATTTTCAAACAACCAACAACAAAGCAGAATATGAAGCTGTTTTAGCAGGACTCAACCTCGCGCTAGAAATGGGAGCCAGAGACGTGGAGATCCGAACTGACTCCCAAGTCATAGCCCACCAAATCCAAGGAGATTACGAAGCAAAAGGGAAAAAGATGAAAGAATACCTCAACAGAGTGCAAGAAGCACGCGTACAATTCAACCAGTTTGCGGTGAAACAAATTCCAAGGGAAGAAAACAAAAAGGCAGACAAGCTGGCCCGACTAGGGTCGGCCCCCGAGGATGAACAACAGCTATCAGGCCTAGAAATACAAGTGCTGACAGAGCCAAGCATTCACGGCAACAACAACGTAATGCTAACTAGTGACGCCCCAGATTGGGCAGCAGACATCATCCAATTCCTTGGCCACGGAGTGCTGCCGTCAGAGAAGAAAGAGGCACAGAGGGTCAGGACAAAAGCAGCCAGATACACCATCATCAATGGCGCACTCTACAAAAAGGGTTACACCCTCCCCCTGCTCAAATGTCTATCGGAAGAAGAAGCAAAGTACGTGCTGAGAGAGATCCATGAAGGGATCTATGGCAGCCATTCAGGGGGGCGAACATTGGCTCACAAAGCTATCCGAGCTGGGTATTACTGGCCCAAAATGCACAAAGAATCTCTTGAAATAGTGAAAAAGTGTGACGAATGCCAGAGGTTCGCACAGGTATCAACCAACCCCCCAGAAGAACTAAGTTCAATCTCCTCCCCATGGCCATTCGCTAAATGGGGGGTAGATATCGTCGGGTCATTGCCACAGGGAAAGGGTGGCGTCAAGTTCGTTGTGATAGCGGTCGATTATTTCACAAAATGGGCCGAGGCAACGGCTTTAGCCACAATAACAACGAAGAATATTACCAATTTCTTGTGGAACTCCGTAATATGCCAATATGGCCTACCATATGCCATCGTGTCCGACAATGGAAAGCAATTCGATTGCCAGCATTACAAAGATTGGTGCGCAGAACTCCATATTCGCACATACTTTTCATCACCAGGACACCCGCAAGCCAACGGTCAAGTAGAAGCAACAAACAAGACAATTTTCCAGATATTGAAGAAGAAGTTGGAAAAAAAGAAAGGAGCATGGGCAGAATACCTACCAGAAGTATTGTGGTCCTACCGAACCACCAAAAGAAGCTCGACGGAAGAAACTCCCTTCGCACTAGCTTTTGGAGCAGAGGTTGTGATCCCTGTAGAGATCTGTTCCCCCAGTTTTCGGATAGCGCACTATAACCTGGCGTCAATAGGTGCAGGCATGATGTTTGAACCTGGGCTTATTTACCAGGAGAAAGAAGCTGCCGAGTGACAGCGGCAGGAATATCAAGCTAGAAGTCTTTGTGATATTGAGTATGCAGGAGTCTATCGGTTCTACAATAAGGAATATGTGTGTAGAGCCATATGGAAGAACTCGAAAAGATTAATGTAGAGAGATTGGTGAGGGTTTAATTTGGCACAGATTTGCATATTAGTTAACTTGGATTTGATGGAGGTTTGTGGGTTATATAAATAGCTAGTAACTAATAATTGCGGACAAAAAACGGCTATATCAGAATGGAAAATCTGGCACCGGATAAATGGGAAGGGCCGCATATCGCGTATGTAAGTTTTGAGGAATATTCGTAGCTAGGGAGACAATGGTTTTCATACCTAGAGAGATCAGAAGGGAAGTGAAAAAACTGCCTGTGTAACTTGCTTAAGGCACAGTTGAGATACGCCGATGCAACTTAAAGAAGTATATTTCAGTAAAATATACCTATTTGAAGTAGTTAGTGACTTCCTAATGTACATACAATTTTATGGATTGTTCGAATTTTATGTTTTAAGGGAGTTGAAATGTATCAGCTTATTGATTGAGGAATCCTTACATATGGTACTGGGGGGGTCGTCGTGAGGACACTTGTGTCCAGGCTACAAAAGATGGGTTCGGACAGGGCTTGTATCCAGCTACAAACGATGGTCTCGGACAATTACAAGTCCAGGCTAACAAATGATGGGTCTCGGACAATTAAAAGTCCATACTAACAAGTGTATGGGTCTGCGGTGTAGCGAATTTGAAGAATGGTCCATTGCACACAAACGATGGGGTCTACGTGACAGCTTTTGTGTTCCAGACTACCAAACAATGGGTCTCTGACAATAGAATTAGTCCAGAGCTACAATGACGAGATGGCGGGATCTCGGATAATAATTCTAGGTCTATCAAAGATGAGCAATGGTGGGCATATATTAAAATCAAGCTTTTCAGGCTACAAACGAATGGGTCTCGCAATAGAATAGTCCAGTGTTCAAATGATTGTGGTGGTCGGACAATTAAAATCCAAGGTTATCGATAAACGAATGGGCTCGGTTTCAATTGAAATAAAAATGTTACGGTAGCGACTCATAATGAATGATGGTCAGTCTGGACACTTGGTTCCAGAGCTCTACAGAAGATTTATGTATGTGAGGGTCTCGGACACTTGTATGATACCAGACTAATCAGAACTACATTGGGGGTCTCAGAACAATTTAAAGTCCAGAGCGACAACGGCGGATGTAGTTACTGAGGGTCTTCGGTTATTAATAATGTCACATTCTTACAAAATTATAGAGAGTCTGGTCGTAATAATTAAAGTCCAGAGCTACAAATCGATGGATGTCATTGGGGTCTGTCAGGACAATTTTGGTGATCGGCAGGCTACAAATAGATGGGGTCTCGAACATTGTGTGGTCTAGACTACAAAACAATGGGTCTCGGAAACAAATTAAAGTCCAGAAGCTGACAAAACGGGTATGCAATAGAATAGTCCAGTGTTCAAATGATTGTGGTGGTCGGACAATTAAAATCCAAGGTTATCGATAAACGAATGGGCTCGGTTTCAATTGAAATAAAAATGTTACGGTAGCGACTCATAATGAATGATGGTCAGTCTGGACACTTGGTTCCAGAGCTCTACAGAAGATTTATGTATGTGAGGGTCTCGGACACTTGTATGATACCAGACTAATCAGAACTACATTGGGGGTCTCAGAACAATTTAAAGTCCAGAGCGACAACGGCGGATGTAGTTACTGAGGGTCTTCGGTTATTAATAATGTCACATTCTTACAAAATTATAGAGAGTCTGGTCGTAATAATTAAAGTCCAGAGCTACAAATCGATGGATGTCATTGGGGTCTGTCAGGACAATTTTGGTGATCGGCAGGCTACAAAGATGGGGTCTCGAACACTTTGTGGTCTAGACTCAAAACAATGTCTCAACCAAATAAAGTCCAGAAGCTGACAAAACGGGTATGGGGTCTCGGATAAATAATGTCCAGGCTACAAAAAGATGAGTCTCGGATAATTAAAGTCCAGGCTACAAACGATGGGTCTTGGATAAATAATGTCCAGGCTACAAAAAGATGAGTTTCGGACAATCAAAGTCCAGGCTACAAACGATGGGTCTCGGACAATTAAAAGTCCAGGCTACAAACGATGGGTCTCGGATAAATAATGTCCAGGCTACAAAAAGATGAGTCTTGGACAATCAAAGTCCAGGCTACGAAAGATGGGTCTCGGACACTTTGTGTCCAAGCTACAAACAACGGGTCTCGGACAATTAAAAGTCCAGGCTAAACGATTGGTCTCGGACAATTTAAGGTAAAGCCTACCAATTGTATGCTTACTTAACTACAGTTGTCCAAAACACTTTGTCCCACTTATTTCGGGGGGAATCCACCACCCGTAGATAGAAGAGAAAAGAAAATACAAAAAAAAAATAAAATCTATCATTCATTGAGGAAGAAAGAACACATTGAGAAACAAAAAATGGGTTCATTCATTAGAATAAGGGAACAGATTGCAAATTTCGCTCACTCAGTATAAAAAAAATATATCTCTACAAGTAAACGAATTAAGCATTCCCAAGGTTGGCTTTGTCGAGATCATCCTTAATCACCAAAGCCTGACTCTGCTCCTTAGATGCCGAGGCTTGACCCTGACCAACCACGTCGTCGGGATTATCCTCAGCAGGACCGATAGAGCCATCAGGATTGTCTTCCACAGCAGCTTGGGGAGGCGGAGCGATAGCCCTAAATTCGCTAAGCCCGGGTGCATCAGGCATCTCTTCCTTGCCCAGTTCTATCAACTCCTGGATAGCAGTAGCACAGACTGTCAAACCTCGGGGGCTAACCGTCTCCAAGTCTACGTCAGGTCGTGGATGAAGATATAAGTGCCTAAACGTAGAGAAACCCCAACAATAGCCCAAAGCCCAGGCACCATCCCTAACCCGAGCCATGCAACACAATTGCTGAAAGTAACGTTGTGACAGAGCCCGATAGTGGTGATGCCTCTTCCGCAGACCACGCAGCTTCTTGCGTGCAACTTTATACTCGAGTTGAACAGTCTGAACAAGGGCTAAAGAATTCTCTGCCCTGGCCTGGTCCTCAGAAGATTGATCCCGAGCTTCAGCCAGAGCCTCAACCAAAGAATCCCTCTCAGTGGCAAGAAGAGAGGCTCGGGACTCCAACTCAGATGACTCCTGCTTTACACGGCACAATTCCTCTGTGACCTCAGCATGCATGGCAACAACCTTCTGACGACCGACGCCCATGATAATTAACTCGGCCTCTAGATCCACAATCCGATCCTCGGCAGTAGAAAGCTTATCTTGAAGATCCGCCAGTTGCGCAGCCTGAGCCTCCGAATCAGGCTGCCCCACAACCCACAACCTTTGACTCCAACTCGGCCACCCTGGCCTCGGCGGCATTCAGCCGAGATCGAAGTCCTTCGGACTCAAAGGCTCTTGCCTCCAAAAGAACCTGGGTTGAAGCAAAACCCTGAAGTTCCGTGGCCTGATCCTCAACAAGCCTAGCCAGACGGGCCACATCATCTTCAGAGATTTGAAGCTTCTTCCTCAAGGCCAAGACTTCATATGGACAGGCTTTTATGCTGTCCCGAACTCTAAAAAGAGTTTCAACGGCGATTAACGACATCCTGAAGAAACAGAATAGTAGAGAGCAATGAACTTGCTGAGAGAGAGACAATAGACTAGCTACAATTGACAAAGCGTTAACTGTAATCTTCTGATGCCTATTCAAAAGATCAATGAACAGGTCCGACTGCACGGCCACCAGGGGCCAACTCCCCGTGAGTGGCCCTCGGGAATGATCCTGGAAAGAGGCTGCAAAGGATGCCCGGTAAGGCCATGTCCCTGAGTTGACAAAAGAGGCCCCCAAAAGCTAGAACCATCATCAGCAGGCGTCTCTCGGGCTAGACATTCGACACTTGCAACAGCTGGTGGAGGGGAAGCAACTTCAGGAGACTGATTCACCCAGAGCAACTGAACAACAACCTCATCCTCGAAAGGATAAGACTGATGGTCAAGACCCGCTTCTTCCGATCCCAGAGCCAAAGAAACCCCCTCATGGATCCCACAAGGATCAGACAAACCATCAACTACCGAAGCAGCAGGAGATGAACCAGTAGGAACAATATTGGCTTCCCCCAAATCAGGCAACGAATGGGAAGTGAGATGACGACTGAGTATGTCGTCAAAGTATCGAGCATGATCCACCTTTTGCCTTTTCTCAAGCTCGACAACAAGAACCTCCTCATCCCGAGATCTCTTCTCTCCCACAGGATCCCGGTTCTCAAA
>FXXK01001343.1:69053-104303 GCA_900184695.1 Betula pendula
TTTCGTTAATTAGGTATTTGATTTGATTGTAATTTTCTTTTATTATTGTAGGAATTTCCTTAATAGGTTTAGGTTTTACTTTGGCCCCAAGTAATCGTGTTATTATAAATACGTAGCTTGAATTGTAATAAGGGAGTTGAATTTTGTGTTTCATCAGTTATCAATAAGAAATACTCAGAGTTTGAGTTTTCTCTTATGTTTGCCTTGAATCCTTGATAGGCTCTTGGTTTCGAGAAGAGTTGTGAATTATTTGTTGTTTGTCTTTGCGACCCATGACGTCACGCTGCATCACTTCTCCTTCACTTCTTCTCGTCTTCACTGTCATTAAGGAAGATGAGCCAACGTTGAACAATAAGAAAACAACTCCAAATTTAATTTAGCTCTAAATTTTTACCAAAAAAATTAACATATTTAGAGACTGATTAGATGTGGTTCCTGTTTACATTTTCCCTAAAGTCCAATTAACATAACAAGCGACATATATGGTTTGCATAATCACAGATATATGGAACAGTCAATGCAAAAGATCAAGCAAAATATAACAAAGCAACCTGAGTAATGATAGCTTTATAAAAAGTAACTTCCCCCAAATAGAGTAAATAAAAAAAAAAATTGCTAGAAGTCAAATAATTAAAGAGTGAACAAAGCATCAGTAATGTCAATGAATAATACACTTAACTAGATCGGGGCCAACTAGCATGTTGATCACGTTTGTTTGTTAAATGGTTAGGAAAGTTTTTGTTTTGGAATATTAATAAGAAGTAATTGATATGATATAAAGTAAGAAGAATGTTGTAAATTTTTTGTATGAAAAAATGAATTTTTTTTTTTTGTGTGTGAATTTTTTATTTGAATAGTAATAAAAAGTGAATGATATGATATAAAAAGTAAAAAAGTTTTCAAAAAGTGATTAATAAAATATTAAAAGTGGTGTTAATTTTGAAAAAAAAAATTAAAAAAAATTAAAAATAAATAAAAATAAATATTAACAAACAAGCCCTATATAATGGAACAAATCCTACCTTCATCAAGTTTTGAGGGGATTTATTAGTAGGGAGGACCCACAATGCGGAACCAACTGTTTCCTTCTATGCACCTTGAAGTCAACAAAATATGGAGGATAAACTTAAAACCAAAAATCATTTATCAAACATAGCCATAGGCTTGTTTGCTGATAATTGTGCCAATTTTAAAGCATCCTCCCTTTTGTCCCTCTGGCTGACACATACAAAAGCTGACTAAATAAGAAAGGAATTCACAGAAAAAAAAAAAAGGAAAAAATATCTCAAATTAACATAATAAAGACAGCTGGTTATTCATATGACAGAGAACTTGGAGCAACCGCTTAGGGTATTGGAATTTGGAGCCTACAAAATCAAAAAGGTCAGGGAGACACGTTAGAGATCGATCACCTCTCAACAAACAAAAGAAAGTACAGAAAGTAATATGCTTTTTGATATCAGGGAGACACGTTATTATCTTTTAAAGTGCACTCTTCGAAGTTGGACCTATATATGTTTGTAAAGCAATGTAAAACTTTTAACATGAGTGCAGTTTACATTAAATTGATATTGTAAGCTTTTTTTTTTTTTTTTTTTTTTTTGTGATTGATATTATAAGCCTTTTAAAATAAGAGAGTTTGTTATCCTTGAAGTTACTAGTCAACAGGTGACCAATCCACTAGCCCTCTAATGGTCAATTTTATAGTACTATTCCTTTTGGCTGAAATCATGGAACAGACAGAATCCAAGATAATAAAAAGCCCTGTCTACTAAAAAAGTATTAGTCCATCGTAAATGACCAAATAGGCAAATACAAAAGAAAAACTTAATAAAGAACCTTTCATTTTCTTGCCCTTAAATGTATAAACAAATAGCGCACAGTTGGCATGTTTATTATATATAATAGTAATATATATACTATATATATATATAATATATATATAATAATATCAATCACTACTTATTTTAAAAATTTAAACACACGTAAAATATTTAACTGAAATGGAATCAAAAAGTGAACTCATAACTTTGATATATATTAAATTACCACTTATTCTAAAAGTTCTAACCGATAAGTAGGGATGAATTTAATTACTTCATTTATATTATAAAAACATGTAATAGCCCAATCCTTAAGAGAGTTGCCCTAAAATTATGATAAGTGTCCATCTATTTTTTTTTAGTGAATAAGTGTCCGTCTAAATTTTGGACAAGAGTCATTTTAATATGTGTCAATACATTTGGGGTTTAAGGTACCCTAAACACATGTCTCTCTCTTGGGTCTGTTTGAGTTTGCTATTTTAAAATGTGCGATTTCAAAACGTAATTAGTATTTAGTAAAATTGAAGTTTATCATTTAAAATTGCACTTTTTTAAAAACCCACCAATTGCGTACGATTTGAAAATGCAAATTTTTCTATGTTTTCAAATTACAATATTTAAGAAACGCACTCTCAAACAATACTACAATACTCATAAATGGATTATTGCTACTACAATCACATGATGAAGATTCAATGACTAATTTTTACTGCTACATCGTCTAATTATATGACAATTATACATAAGTCTATTAAATAGTGTTATACTTTTGATTTACATATCATATCATAAATTTATTTCAAACAAAAATAAATAAATAAATATCTTCTAAAACACATTCACAAACAAAATAACATTAAGAACCACATCATACATATATGTAAAAATAATAATAATAAAAAATGTTTTGGTGTGATATAACGGTAAAAAGTCTTTTTATATTTTAAAAAGTATTTATTGTTTGAATTATTTGTTAATATTTTTATGTTGAAAAGAAAAAACTTAAAAAACAAAAAAAAAAAAGGCTCTTCAAATTGAAACTTCATTATGAATATGGCAACTTTATTATAAAAACCAACTTACCCAAAAAAAAAATCTTTCCGATCAACCAGCTTAGTATACGAAAAAAAAAATCCAAGAAATTGCAAATTATCACCGATCTTTTTAATGTGGAAATTTAGACATTTTTGGAAAGTAAATTTTCATGGGGCCCCTAAGGGATTGATTAGGGTTTGTAGTTTTTATGTGGACGTAGATCCTTGATTTGTTTTCTTTATAAAAGTGAACGGGATCTAATGACATTGATTACCTTCTAATAAAGGCTGATAAGACGATTATTTATATATCATAACTTATTTATCTTCTATCACGAAAACTTAAAATTTAAAATTTAAAATTCCAGCACAAAAGCTTCATCGACTCTAGCATGGAATGATGGAACCAAACAAGATTTTGTCATTTTTGCATGCTTCACAGATTTTTTTGAATCAAGCTAAAGAGATGATATTTTATAATTTTTATCCACGTCCAACCTAGAGGGCAAATATTACCCTCCGGTTTTACCATACTCTTGAGTGTACTATTAATAATCGTAGCCCTACCCATGTCCCCTCACCAGTCACCAGCCCCATAAGGCAATTATTAACCCATTTTCCTCTAGATATCTTACTGGCAAGGAAGTCTATTGCATCCCTACGGATACATTCATACAGCTTAGACTTGGGACCGTTGTATTGGTGCCTTTTGTTGCTTTTGAGTTCTAATAACCATACAAATGGAGGACACCATATATTGAGGTGTTACATACCCTTTGTCTCTCTCTCTCTCTCTCCCTCTGTTTTTTCATTTTGAAACCCACTGCCACCTACCACCTAATAGGAGGGACCACCAATACCTATTCCCTAAAAACTCCCAGCTTTGTTCTATGTTAGAGCCCTAGTGTTGCGCCTCAGCACTTTGCCTCGCTCCCACGCCTCTTTTTTTGCTTATAATTCTTCATTTTCCCTTCATCCTTGTCTCATCACACTGTAATTTCTTAGTCACAACGTTATTTTTTTAGCAACTTTGGGTTGAAGAGAAAAAGTCGACTAAGAAAGAAAGAGGCAAGTCACTGTCAATGTGACTTGAAGAGAAAGAAATACAGTTATACAGTCAATAACCGGCCTCCACAGTCACGTGACACAGGTATACAGTCACAAGTATAACAATAATTTTTAAGTGAAATTAAATTGTAAATTATAACCAAAGCCAAAAACATGCCACGTTGACCCACCCTCTTCTTCATCTACTTCCTATTTTTTCTCTCTCCTCCAATTTTCTTGTTGTTGCTACTTCTCGCCGGACCTAGGCCAACCGTCTAAGAAAATCAAAGCATCAAATGGGTCCAAAACAATTAACCCTATGACTGTCTTTCTAAAATCTTTTTTCAAATGAAGTTAATAGACATGCTTCATACATCTATGAAATTATCGAGTTGCATTAATGATATTCTTTATTTGTAGATTACAAAAAGAACATCCCTCATGGCCATATAACAGGGATTCAAAACACACATAGTTCCATGCTACTGAACTGAGATATTTCTCAAAAAATTGTCAATTTCACAAACACAAGATTTGGTTAAAAACTCATTTGTCCATAATTATTCTTTGATTTTCTTATATTGTTAGCCAAAGAAGAGAAGATGAAGAAGACTAGAAGAGTGTGGGCCCACTGTGAGAAAGGGGTCGAATTTTGGTTTAAAATTTGAAATTTAATAATAGGTTAATGTGACATGTTCTTGGCCGTAAGTGTAAAAATTTCTAATATGACAATTTTGAAGGAATTGCCATGCAGAACTTTCAATAAAAAAGAAAAAAGAAACACAACAATATAACTTGAATTAACGTTCTTCTTTAATAAAAAAGAAAAGACAAAAGAAGTAATAATCTCATTTGCTAAAGCTTCGAGTGATTTGAGTAATTGAGGCAAGTTCAAATTGCTGCATGTCACAGCAGTAAAAAAAAAAATCAAAAAGTTTTTTTTAGGGCTCCCATCTCAACGAAAAAGTCTGATTTCTGCACGATTGTTTTTTTTCTCCTCTCAATTTACCTCTTAATTTTTTACACCTTTCACATGGACCCGTTGAGCTGCTACCATTTTCACTCTCTCTATTTGTTTTAAACTTTTATTCTTTTCAAAGATTTGGCAACAAAACAAAAACAAGACAAAAGGGTGCAAGACTACTCCCACAAGAGCTCTGGTCTTGTCTTCATTTTTCCATCTTCGTCTCTCCTATTACACTCGATTTTCACTGTCTTATTCTTTCATTTTTCCTTCATTTTCGTCTCCTCCGTCACACTCGATCTTCTCACTCTCTCTTAAATAGATCTTGCTACCTACATTGCTATAGCTGATGACCAAATCAATTTTTTCCAAGCAATACCTGCTTATAAGCCTCTTAATCTCATTCTAACCTCAACTAATAATACAATCCTCCATATTTACATTACATCCTACATTGACGGATCGGATCCAAGAACGTCTAACTTTGTGGGAGAAAAATTCTAGACGGTTATCCGTCAATAATACAACAAGTCAATAATAGAGGTGAAACTCCATTGCATCTGGCCTCAAGGTACGGATATGATCACATGGAAGAAATTCTAATCTACTATTTTGCCAAAACTCTCAATGTTGATCATGACCTAGAACATGGGATTAGACCAGATGAGCAAACGCTCAGGATGATGAACAATTAGTGAGACACAGCTTTGCAATAGGCTGCACGTTTTAAACACTTTAAGGTGGTAAGATTGTTGCTCAATGAAGACTCGCATATTAATTTTGCTAATGATGTTGGTGAAACTCCCCCTTACATAGTTGCTGAGAAAGGGTTTGAAAGTATAGTGATCGAAATTGTGGACAACAGCATATCATCATTAATGCATGGATGGCTTCCTGGGAGGACCGCTTTGCATACTGCTGTAATAAGGGGTGATGAAGGCAATGCCTATCTATTTTCCTTTTTTGTGAATACCTAGCTATTTATATAATACAGCCAAGGGATAGGAGAGACCACTTAACACTTATTTCTTACGAACTCGAAGTTTCCTGATATCTCACTTGTATACAAAATTTCAGCCATATGTTGTATATTTTACAAAGTTTTTTTATTTTGCATTTCACCCATTTATAAAACACAAAAATGAGAGCTTCATACTTTAGCTGTGTACCTGATCCATAACTCAACATTTCAATCCAAAACTAGCCGACACCCAATTAGAATAGAATACTACAAACATATAAGACTATGACCAGCTTGAAAAATCGACTATTTCAAACCAATCACTGATCAATCTCTTAACCTCCTAGTAACCTTAAGTAAAAACACACACTTCCATATTTTCATCACATCCCTCAATGATGGATCAAAACCAAGAACATCCAACTTTGAGGATGCTCATTCGATTGATCTTCACTATCTTATTTTTTCATTTTTCCTTCATTTTTGTCTCTTCCGTCACACTCGATCTTCTCACTCTCTCTTAAATGGATCTTGATGCCTACATTGCTGCCGCTGATGGCCAAATCAATTTTTTCCAAGCAATATCTGCTTATGAGCCTCTTAACCTCATGCTAACCTCAACTAACAACACAATCCTCAATATTTACATTACATCTCTCATTGACGGATCGGACCCAAGAACGTCTAACTTTGTGGGAGAAGTTCTTGACGGGTATCCTTCAATGATATGACAAGTCAATGACAAAGGTAAAACTCCATTGCACCTGGCCTTAAGGTACGGACATGATCACATGGTGAAATTGTAATCTACTATTGTGCTAAAGCTTTCCATGTTGATCATGACCTCGAACATGAGATTAGACCAGTGGAACAAATGCTCAGGATGACGAACAATTAGAGAGACACAGCTTTGCACGAGATTGCATGTTTTCATCACGTTAAGGTGGTAAGATTGCTGCTCAAGGAAGACTCGCATCTTAATTCTACTTATGATGTTGGTGAAACTCCCATTTACATAGCAACCGAGAAAGGGTTTAGAAGTATGGTAATTAAAATTTTGCACAACAACATATCATCATTAATGCATGGAGGGCCTTTTGGGAGGACCGCTTTGCATGCTGCTGTAATAAGGGGTGATGAAGGTAATGCCTATCTATTTTTCTTTTTTTCTTTTTTTTCTTTTTTTTGGTGAATACCTAGCTATCTATATAATATAGCCACGTGATATCAGAGACTACTCAATACCTATTTCCTACGAACTTGAAGTTTGTTGAGATCTTAGCTGAATACAAAATTTCAGTCATAAGCTATTTATTTTAGAAAGTTTTCTTATTTTGTATTTCACCCATTTACAAAATACAAAAATGAGAGCTTCACACTTTAGCTATGTACCTTATACATAACTCAACATTTCAGACCAAGACTAGTCGAGACCCAATTAGAATAGAATACTACAAACATATAAGACTATGACCAACTTCAAAAATTGACTTTTTCAAACCAATCACTGATCAATCTCTTGACCTCCTACTAACCCCAAATAAAACACACACCTCCATATTTTCATCACATCCTTCATTGACAGATCAAAACCAAGAACATACAACTTTGTGGATGTTCACTCGATCGATCTTCACTATCTTATTTCTTCATTTTTCCTTCATTTTCGTCTCTTCCGTCACAGTTGATTTTCTCACTCTTTTAAATGGATCTTGATGCCTACATTGCTACCGTTGATGGCCAAATCAATTTTTTTCAAGCAATATCTGCTTATGAGCCTCTTAACCCCATGCTAATCTCAACTAACAACACAATCCTCCATATTTACATTACATTTCTCATTGATGGATTGGACCTAAGATCGTCTAACTTTGTAGGAGAACTTCTTGACGGGTATCCCTCAATGATACGGCGAGTCAATGACAGAGGCAAAACTCTATTGCACCTGACCTCAAGGTACGGACATGATCACATGGGAAAAATTATAATCTACTATTAAGCTAAAGCTCTCCATGATGATCATGACCTCAAACAAGGGATTAGATCAGTGAAGCAAATGCTCAGGATGACAAACAATTAGAGAAATACAGCTTTGCACGAGGCTGCACGTTTTAATCACGTTAAGGTGGTAAGATTGCTGCTCAAGGAAGACCCGCATCTTAATTATGCTAATAATGTTGGTGAAACTCCCCTTTACATAGCTGCCGAAAAGGGTTTGAAAGTAAGGTGATCGAAATTTTGGACAACAGCAGATCATCATTAATGCATGGAGGGCCTCTTAGGAGAACCACTTTACATGCGGCTGTAATAAAGGGTGATGAAGGTAATGCCTATCTATTTTCTTTTTTTTTTGGTGAATACCTAGCTATCTATATAATACAGTCACGTGATAGGAGAGACCACTCAACACCTATTTCTTACGAACTCGAAGTTTCTTGAGATCTTAGCGGTATACAAAATTTCAACCATATGCTGTGTATTTTACAAAGCTTTCTTATTTTGCATTTCACCCATTTACAAAATACAAAAAAGAGAGCTTCATACTTTTGCTGTGTACCNAAATACATAACTCAACATTTCAGTCCAAAACTACCCGACACCCAATTAGAATAGAATACTACAAACATATAGGATTATGACTAGCTTGAAAAACCGACTATTTCAAACCAATCACTGATCAATCTCTTAACCTCCTACTAACCTCAAATAAAAACACACACCTCCATATTTTCATCACATCCCTTAATGACAGATCAAAACCAAGAACATCTAACTTTGTGGATGTTCATTCGATCGATCTTCACTATCTTATTTCTTCATTTTTCCTTCATTTTTGTCTCCTCCGTCACACTTGATCTTCTCACTCTCTCTTAAATGGATCTTGATGCCTACATTGCTGCCGCTGATAGCCAAATCAATTTTTTTCAAGCAATATCTACTTATGAGCCTCTTAACCTCATGATAACCTCAACTAACAACACAATCCTTCATATTTACATTACATTTCTCATTGACGGATCAGACCCAAGAACGTCTAACTTTGTAGGACAAATTCTTGACAAGTATCCCTCAATGATACGGCAAGTCAATGACAGAGGTAAAACTCCATTGCACCTGGCCTCATGGTACAGACATGATCACATGATGAAAATTCTAATCTACTATTTTGCTAAAGCTCTCCATGTTGATCATGGCCTCGAACATGAGATTAGACCAGTGGTGCAAATGTTCAGGATGACAAACAATTAGAGAGACAACTTTGCATGAGGCTGCACGTTTTAATCACGTTAAGGTGGTAAGATTGCTGTTTAAGAAAGACCCGCATCTTAATTATGCTAATTATGTTGGTGAAACTCTCATTTACATAGCAGCCGAGAAAGGGTTTGGAAGTATGGTAATTGAAATTTTGGGCAACAGCATATAATCATTAATGCATGGAGGGCCTCTTGGGGGGACCACTTTGCTTGCTGCCGTAATAAGGGGTGATGAAGGTAATGCCTATCTATTTTTCTTTTCTTTTTTTTGATGAATATCTAGCTATATATATAATATAACCACGTGATATGAGAGACCACTCAACACTTATTTCCTATGAACTTGAAGTTTGCTGAGATCTCAGATGTATACAAAATTTCAGTCATAAGCTGTTTATTTTACAAAGTCTTCTTATTTTACGTTTCACTCATTTACAAAATACAAAAATTTGAGCTTTATACTTTAGCTGTTTACCTGATACATAACTCAATATACAGTCCAAGACTAGTCAACACCCAATTAGAATAGAATACAACAAATATATAAGACTATGATCGACTTGACCGACTTTTTCAAACCAATCACTGATCAATCTCTTAACCTCCTACTAACCTCAAATAAAAACACACACCTCTATATTTTCATCACATCCCTCAATGACGGATGAAAACTAAGAACATACAACTTTGTGGATGTTCACTCAATCGATCTTCACTATCTTATTTCTTCATTTTTCCTTCATTTTCGTCTCCTCCGTCACACTCGATCTTCTCACTCTCTCTTAAATAGATCTTGATGCCTACATTGCTGCCGCTGATGGCCAAATCAATTTTTTCCAAGCAATATTTGCTTATGAGCCTCTTAACCTCATGCTAACCTCAACTAATAATACAATCCTCTATATTTACATTACATCCCTCATTGACGGATCGGACCTAAGAACGTCTAACTTTGTGGGAGAAATTCTTAACAGATATCCCTCAATGATACGACAAGTCAATGACAGAGGTGAAACTACATTGTACCTAGCCTCAAGGTACGGACATGATTACATGGTAGAAATTCTAATCTACTATTGTGTTAAAGCTCTCCATGTTGATCATGATCTCGAACATGAGATTAGACTAGTGGAAGAAATGCTCAGGATGACGAATAATTAGAGAGACAGCTTTGCACGAGACTGCATGTTTTAATCATGTTAAGGTGGTAAGATTGCTGCTCAAGGAAGACCCGCATCTTAATTCTGCTAATGATGTTGGTAAAACTCTCCTTTACATAACTGTCGTGAAAGGGTTTGAAAGTATGTAGATCGAAATTTTGGAAACAGCATATCATCATTAATGCATGGAGGGCCTCTTGGAAGAACCGTTTTGCATGCTGCTATAATAAGGGGTGATGATGTCTATCTTTTTTTTTTTTTTTTTTTGGAATACCTAGCTATTTATATAATACAGCCATGTGACAGGCGAGACCACTCAACACCTATTTCCGACGAACTTGAAGTTTGCTGAGATCTCAGCTGTATATAAAATTTCAGCCGTATGTTGTGTATTTTACAAAGTTTTCTTATTTAAGCCGAAAATACTATTTAAGCAAGGTGATTAATCAAATTTAAGCCAGGAATTAGCTAGATGCTCTATTATGCCTACCTCTGCCACTCATCATTGTGCCAAGCCACACAATGCGTGGTCACTATGGGTGAAATGGGTGAAACGACAGTCTCGATTAATCACATCCTTACCCACCAAAATACTATATATGTCCTTCTTCCCCATGAGACAACTCATGAACTTGGTTTATGGTTGCCACAATGTTGGCGAAAGCTAGATCTAGTCATGGGTAGTTGAGTCTGCACAAGGTTTTTCCTCTTTTGATGTCTGTCCACGTGACTAGCTGTTGCCCCGCTTCTTTGAGCATTGGAGTTTCTCGATCTCATCTGTAGAGAAGATGATTTTAATGTTGATAGGACTTTATCTCCCAAATCTTCGTGGTCTTTATGCTTCATTTGAGCGCCTCAAGTCTTAGTGAGCTGACTTGGATTCTCTTGACCTTCTCACTTTCGCATGAGCTTCTCTTTAGACATTTGGCTTGGACCAATATAGGCTAGCTTGGGCGCCCTCTACTATTAGGTCGTAGTCAATTCAATCATGCATTGGTATTGGGATTCTATTGAGAGGCAAGGGAGTGTCTTGAGCCTTATCGATATTTTCGCCTCCAATCAGTATAGAGCCTAATTGTGGCATTTTTGCCTTCTTTATGCCACACCATAGATGCCTAATTTGAGTTTCTCATTCCTTTGGTTCTACTGAGAAATTAGTGGCCACCTTTCGATTGTGCTAAGCGGCCAGTCGCTCAATGGCATGAAGTGGAGCATTGGGCATTTCTTTGGCCATTTGCACAAGTAGATGTAAATTGGGGTACATGGTCTTGCTCTGACCAATTGCCAAAAGAGATGTGATCTAGGCTACATGGTCCTTATTTGATCAATTACCAAATGAGATATAATTTGAGATACATGTAATGACCCGCCCCATCTCAATGACACAATATTGTCCGCTTTTAGTTCCTCCAAATCATACTTTTCAGGAGGTCATCCATCCTAGTACTATTTTTGCATAAACACGCTTAACTACAAAGTTTTGATAGGTTCATAACCATCATGGCTTTAAAACGCGTTATGTCAAGAAGTATACGAATATACTTATGACCACATCTCCATTCTCATACTCAGGTGATGTAGGACGCTACAATCACCCCCTCTTGGGACCTAGCGTCCTCGCAAGTGACCCTCATGACTTTGTGCACGTTCCCTCCATCTCAGGCTAGGCAATGGCTCTGATTCCATATATAACGACCCTTCCCACTCCACCCCAACAATACATTATTGTTCATTTTTTATTCCCCAACCAGACTTCTCAGGAGGTCATCCAACAGAGTTTTAATAGGTGGCTATCACAATTTTAAAACGTGTTATGTCAATAAGGGTGCAAATTATAATTATAACCACATCTCAACCCATACCCAGGTGATGTAGGACGCTACAATCACCCCCTCTTGGGACCCAGCATCCTCGCAGGTGACCTCATGACTTTGTGCACGTCCCTCCATCTCAGGCTAGGCAATGGCTCTGATTCCATATATAACGACCCTTCCCACTCCACCCCAACGATAAATTATTGTTCGTTTTTTATTCCCTCAAACCAGACTTCTCAGGAGGTCATCCATTAGAATTCTAATAGGTGGCTATCACAACTTTAAAACACGTTATGTCAATAAGGGTGCTAATATATTTATAACCACATCTCAATCCCATACCAGGCAATGTGAGACGCCATGGTACATGACTATCCTATGGACAATTGCCCTATAGAATATGATATAGGGTACATGATCTTACTCTGGCCAATTGCCATTAAGGTATGATTTTGGGTACATGACTCTGGTCAATTGCTCAATAGAGTATGATCTGGGGTACAAGATCATGCTCTAGTCAATTGCCCCATAGAATATGATATAAGGTACATGACCTTGCACTAGCCAATTTCCCAATATAATGTAGTCTCAGGTACATGACTATGCTTTGGCTAATTTCTCAATAGAAGATTATCTCGGGTACCTCTTGAATTGGGCACTCTCATGCGTTTGTATTGAACGTAGGCCCATGCTTCTTAAGCCCCCCCAAAAAATGGCCCTCAAAGGAAAGTGGTTTGATAAAAAAAAAAAAGAAAGAAAGAAAGAAAGAAATTTAAATCTCATGCATCTACAACATTATTCGAAATTCAACTCTTATTCCAAATTTTCGTGATTTTTCTTTAAACGAAAGAAATACCTTTGGATCTCTTAATCCCACAAATCTTCATAGTGAGTTGAACTTTAAATCTTCTATTTTATATTAACAAAGAAAAACTATTAGATTACAAGATCATTGGTGTATCATAAGAACATGATATACATATACTTACGTCTAATTATTCACCAAAATGCTTCAATGTATATAACTTTTTCTTTTTCTTTTTCTTTTCTTAAACATTTGCACATTTGCTGAAATTTGCATATGTCAGAGCTCAGAGAGAGCTAGCCGCTGCTGAGAGAGAGCACAACTCTCTAGAGGCTCAGATTAAAAAGATCGAGGTAGCCAGGAAATTAATGGCATCATGAGGTCGATCGAATTTCTTTATATGCCCCCCTAAAAAAACAACAAATAATTCCCTCTAGAAAAACTCCGGCCATTTTTTGATGGGGATCGTTATGAAATTACATATTTACCAGAATGATTTATTAAAAATAAAAAAAAATGGGAAAAAAAAATGGGTATTGGCTGCTAGAGGAGTTGGCTGAACCACCCCACAGCCTTGGGGTAGTGTTTTTTTTTTTTAATATTTTTTTAGGGTAACTGTATAATTTCAATATGACTTGATGAAAAAAATGACGGAAATTGTACAGAAAAAATTATTTGTTACTTAGGCATATCACATTAAGCTTTTTTGTTACTTTTTAATCTCGTAAGAATTATTTGTCAAAACTTCAACTTTTAAAGACAAATTTTGTAATTTTTCCTTTCACTTTTAAGTTGGAAATGCTANTTTTTTAATATTTTTTTTTAGGGTAAATGTATAATTTCAATATGACTTGATCAAAAAATGACGGAAATTGTACAGAGAAAATTATTTGTTACTTAGGCATACCACATTAAGCTTTTTTGTTACTTTTTAATCTCGTAAGAGTTATTTGTCAAAACTCCAAATTTTAAAGACAAATTTTGTAATTTTTCCTTTCACTTTTAAGTTGGAAATGCTAGTTGCTATGTACGAATACTGGCATAAAATGATGAGTAGTATAGGCTCCCTTTTTGCTTTGTTTCTATCACTACAATTTAGACCTTATACTTGCACATGTGCAGGTAGAAGCAGAGATTAGAATCAACAACAAAAATATAGAAGTAGAGATCATCCAAAAGAAATTAGAAGTAGAGATATCAATCATCGAAAAAAGAAAGGAACAGAAAATAGAACTGATCAAGAACGAGCAAGCTCAGTTGAAGGAGAAATCAGAAAGAAAAAAGGCAGCAATTAAAATTGAACCCGAGATAAAAGATCGAAAGACTCTTCGCAAGCTAAAGAGGTGTTTTTGTTGTGGTTTTTGTTCAGATGATTATCCAATGGTGGAGCCAGGGGTACATTATTATCCAACGGCGGAGCGAGGGGCAGAATGTCAAGGGCTTTTTGCGGCAATCAGGGATTATGGTAGGGCTTCCATAATTTCACTTGAAAAAGATTATGGCAATGTCGCATGATTCATGATATCTGGCAATCATATTAATTAAGTGAGAAGTGTTGTCTAATGAGTTTTCTTGTTTCTTTCGCATGTTAGGGTTTATGTCCTCAAACCATTTTTTTTATATATATATATGACATTTTAGTTTATTAAATAAAATTGTTTATTTTCTTAATTATATGAGAACATTGGGCTTATTATTTTACATTGTAGACCAGGGGTATGTACATCCATTGCAATCCTGATCCTTAAAGACTTTCTTTTTCTAATCTTATTAGAATGAATTAGCTCTTTGTGATCTTTCCACCCTGAGTGTTAGATTTCGTAACAAACCAGTCTGGGAATGGCTCCAATATGTTTGTTTATGGATGGAGCAGAATCAAAGAACATTTAAAGCAAAAGAGCCTAGGAAAATATTTGTGCCCAAATCAAACCAACAACTATTTTTTTTTTTTTGTTTCCAAGTCATATATACATACAAAAGATCAAATGTGAAGTAGATTAAACACCGGAGGAAGTTGTCTTTTCGCATGGAGCTTTCTGGGTACGGAAGTCCATGATTGAAGTGGACAGTGTTGGCCGGATGGGCATTTGAAACCCGTCAGAAAACGTGTACAGAAATTAGATGGTTTTGGTGATGTGTTGAGACAAATGGAAAAATGACTTTATTTTATAATATTTTGTTGATGAAGAAAACATGTGGTATTTTCGAGCTTTTGGTTATGAAAATATCCTTATCCTAATATGTTAGTGATATCATATCAACTTAATTTATTATTGATTAAAAGATATTGGTTTTATATAAATTATGTCTTTTTTTTTTTTTTTTTTGAAATTATGTATTGAATAGCTATGATGAGTCGAGATTGTTGGTACTCTGTTTATTTGCTACGAGGATATTGCAGTAAGAATGCTTCGTTATTTTGAAGTGGTACTATGCAAAATTGAGTCATTTTATTTAATCTCAACTTAAAAAACCAATAACTATTCACAAAAAAAAAAAAAAAACAATAACTTTTAAGGAAATGTAATTTAATTTGTTGGTTGAAATATTTTGTGAACTTTTATGTTTGCAGTTTTTTTAGAGATAAACTTTTTTTTTTAAAAAAAAAAAATCATTCTTCATTCATAATAATCAAAAAGATCTAGAGCATAAAAGCTCTAAATAGCTAGAGCTAATTGCTCTAAAATTACAATATTACGAATACACATAGGAATATCATCTATCCATACCATATCCATGATTTGTTTGACAACTACTTTAGCTAGATCATGAGCCGCACAATTAGCTTCTCTTTTGGTGTGACAAATCTGCCAATTCAAGAGCATAATAAGAATCTCTTTTGCATCTGCCCCCAACTACCCATATTTAGTCTAATTTGGTCTTAGATCTTTTAAAGCATTAACAACTTACAAAGAGTCACCTTCCATAATAATGCTTTGTAAACCCAAATCTCAGCTAAACTCCACAGCACATGGTGCCATTTGTGCTTCTGCAATGATAGGATCGTGTAGGAAAAAAACAGTCTGAAATTTTGCTGCAATCACCTAATCCGCACAATCACTTACAATAATACCCATCCCCATACGTTTATTCAAAGAATCAATGGTTGCATCCCAATTAACTTTGTATAGACCAAGTGATGGAAATTGCCACTTTGCTGGACCTCTTGTAATAAAGAGTTGTGCTGGCCTCCCATCTTTAGCATTAGCGTTCTTATAATTAGTAAAAGAAGAAACAGCCTTTTGAAGCAAATCATTTGGGTGAGACAACTACTATCAATGATGGCCTAAAGAGTCGTTGCTGATAACTACTATATATTAGCGTAGTTATCACATCGGTGACGATTCTCTTTGTTGTCACTAAATATGAATCTTATTAGCAATGACAAAATGTCATTGCTGATATTATAAAAGTTGTGAATAAATGAGATGTTGCAGATAATGTTATCACTGACAAGTACGACTAGTCGTCGCTCATAAATTATTTGTAACGACTTTGGCTACGCATCACTAATAACTTATATATTAGCAACAACTAGGCGACTATCCCTAAATAAAAAAATAAAAAATAACAAAAGATAATGTTACATGGTGCCAATTACTTTAATTTGTACTGTTTATGACAAAGTACTACTAGAGCATCATCATTGCATAATTCATTACCAACACGTACGCGTTCCAACCAAATAAAATATTAATCATTTCATAGAAAATTAATTACAACAAAAGTTGTTATCTAAAAAGAATTTATTGTTGTTCATAATTAACTTTTAAGTTATTAGTAGCTAACACCAGAAAAATTATGACTTCTAAAACACAAATAATCACTAAGGGTTGTACCTCAAGGTCTTGCCTTCGTGATTCTCTTCATGTTGGCTGTCCAAACAACAGGGAGGATCAACAACACGGCCAGAAACTACAACATTCTCAACCTTGTCACCAAACTCATTCTCAAACTTCTCCTTCAGTTCTTCTCGTCTTCACTGTCATTAAGGAAGATAAGCCAACGTTGAACATGCAATAAGAAAACAACTCCCAAATATTGAACTCAAGGTGTACTACAGAAACAATTTTTCCCCAATTGAATTAGAAAAAAAAGAAAAAAAAAGGTGTACTACAGAAACAAAAACATAAAAAATAAAAATAAAAAAATACATGCAGCATAATTCTTAGGCAAGCTTAACAATGAAAGAGGCCAAACTCATATTAAAAATAAACACGCAACTTCATATCACAAAAAAGGCAAACAGTTAAATACAAAAATTGAAATATAAAGATTTAGGGGCAATAAAAGACCAAAACTATGCCATCTCTAATGGCAATATACTGACAGTATCGGCACAAGAAACAACCCTTGGAACTGTAAAGACTGATATTGAAGGGAATTGTTTGCACACTTCTCATTGATCTTTCATTGAAATATATATAGAGTATTTGGGTTAACAATATTAAGGAAGAGATAAATATAATAAATAACAAAATATTTGTTTTCCTTTGTTGATTGCAATTAGCCTTTTGATATTTCCATATTGGTGTTGTCCATCGAGCCTTTCCTTTCCTTGTGAGATTGTGTAGCCGTTAGAGACTTGATTGGCTTTGATTGTGGGATTGTGTAGCCGTTGGTGACTGGGTTCCCTCTGCTGATTGTCTTTCCTTTGGTGTCTGATTCTCTTGATGGACAACGTGAGTTGTGTTTCCATATTCAGTGGATAGTTGTCCAATACGCCCCCGCAAGCGAGACATGTGGCACACAATGTGGAGCTTGGTACGCATGGTGAAGAAATGAGTGGAGGTGGTAGGTTTGGTGAAAATGTCAGCCAGGTTATCTTTACCAGAGATGAAATGAACATCTAAGGATTTGGAGGCAACTCGGTTGCGAACAAAGTGGAAGTCGATTTCTATATGTTTGGTGCGAGCATGGAAGACAGGATTAGCGGTAAGGTACGTGGCACCAATGTTGTCACACCAAAGGATGGGTGGTGTGCGGAGAAAAATACCAAGGTCACGAAGTAAGGATTGAAGCCAAATGAGTTCAGCAGCGGTGGTGGCAAGGGTGCGATATTCGAATTCAGTGCTGGAGCGGGCGACAGTCCGTTGTTTCCGAGAGGACCAAGAGATGAGGTTGGGGCCAAGAAAGATGCAAAAACCCCTAGTGGATTTGCGGTCGTCAGGACAGCCGGCCCAATCAGCATCGGAATAGGCTTGAAGGGTGTGAGAGGGAGATCGGCGAAGCAGGAGTCCATGGGAAATGGTGGACTTGAGGTACCGCAGGATGCGTTTCACAGCCTGAAGATGGAGAGAGGTGGGCCGATGCATGAATTGAGAAACTTTGTTGACAGCAAAGGAGATGTCAGGCCGAGTGAGTGAGAGATATTGGAGAGCACCAACCAGGCTACGGTAGGAAGAGGGATCGGTGAGAGGATCGCCAGAATGAAGGGAAAGAGCATGGGCAGTAGACATAGGGGTCTTGACAGGTTTAGCGTAGGTCATATTGCTCTTGCGAAGGAGATCAAGGATGTAGCGTTGTTGTGAGAGAATAAGACCATCAGGAGTGGGAATAGCTTCCATGCCGAGGAAGAAGTGGAGGGGCCCTAAGTCCTTGATAGCAAACTCAGCACGGAGGGAGTGGAGCAGATTGGTAGTTCCTTGAGGCAGGGAGCTTGTGATCAGGATGTCATCGACATAAATAAGAACAAAGGTAGTGTACTGGGGAGTATGAAGGATGAAGAGGGATGAGTCAGAGCGGGAGCCAACAAAGCCAAGCTCTAAGAGGCGATCACTGAGGCGGTAGAACCAAGCACGAGGGGCTTGTTTTAAGCCGTAGAGTGCCTTGTGTAGCTTGCAAACGTGCTGAGGGAACTGAGGATGAATGAAGCCAGGTGGCTGCGTCATGTAGACATCTTCAGAGAGCCATCCATGGATGAAGGCATTTTGAACATCAATCTGTCGGATGAGCCAACCGGAGGAGATGGCAAGGGAGAGCACCAGGCGAATGGTGGTAGGCTTGACCACTGGACTGTAAGTGTCACCATAGTCAATTCCAGGCTGTTGGTGGAATCCTTTGGCAATAAGACGGGCTTTGTGGCGATCTATAGAGCCATCAGCTTTTCGTTTGAGACGAAAAACCCACTTGCATCCAACAATGTTGATTTGAGAGGAAGGGGGACAAGAGTCCAAGTGCCATTGCGAAGTAGAGCATCGAATTCACTGTTCATGGCGGCACGCCAAGCGGGGTGTTTGGTGGCAGTGGTGTAGCAGGTGGGCTCGTCATCTTCAAGGGAGGAGGTAGTGAGGAGAGCTCGGGGGAGCGGGTAGCGGACGGTGCCAGGAGGAAGGGCCTTGGGCTTGAAAATGTTGTTCTTGGAGCGAGTCTGCATGCCATGCAGTGGTGGTGGTGGTGGTGGGGCGACCAGCGATTCGGGTGCAACCTGCAAAGAAGGAGAAGAAAGTGCATTAGTAATGGTGTGAGAAGGGAGTGGGGGAGTAGGGAGTGGTTCCTCGAGCGGGAAAGTAGTCACGGTAGAAGGAATGACCATAGGAGCAGGAAGACGAGTAGAGCTAGGAGTGGGTAAGGGAGGATAAAGGAGGGCGGGTTGAGTTGGGGAAGGGTTGGAGGGGATGGATGGTTGGGAAGTGAAGGGAAAAGAGGATTCATCAAAGATGACGTCACGAGAGATGTAAGTACGCCCGGTGGGAAGGTGGAGGCATTGGTAGCCACGATGAGAGGGACTATAGCCGATGAAGACGCATTGGTCGGAGCGAAAATCCATTTTGTGCTTGTTGTAAGGGTGAAGGTGGGGCCAGCAGGCGCAACCAAAGACACGAAGAAAGGTATAGTTGGGACGGAGATTAAAAAGCTTTTGGAAAGGGGAGACATTCTAAAGAACTGGGGTAGGTAATCGGTTGATTAGATAGCAGGCAGTTTGGAAAGCCTCGGCCCAGTAGGAGAGAGGAGTGGAGCAATGGGCTAGTAAGGTAAGGCCCATTTCGACAATGTGGCGATGTTTTCGTTCGACGGACCCATTTTGTTGATGGGTGTGCGGGCATGTGATCCGATGATGGATTCCGTTAGATGCAAAGAGGTGGCGTAGCTTTTGGTATTCGCCACCGCCATCAGTTTGAATAGATTTAATTTTATGGTTAAAAAGGCGTTCTACATAAGCCTGAAACTTAGGAAAAATAATAAACACATCAGATTTGCAAGATATGGGATATAACCAAGAAAATTTGCTAAAGTGATCAACAAAAATAACATTGTAGCGTGCACCATTATTAGATAAAATAGGGGATGGTCCCCAAACATCAGAAAAAACTAATTCAAGTGGAACATGAGATTGATGATCGGAAAGGGAAAAAGGTAATTGATGACTTTTGCCACGTCGACATGCAGGGCAAACTGGTAGCTTTTTATTTGACTCAACAGGAACATGAAAGTTGGACACAACGTGACGAAGGATTCGATCAGCAGGGTGACCAAGACGCGCGTGCCAGTCCATAGGAGAAGCACGTTCACTAGAGAAGACACTAGGTGGTGCAGCTGAGGAGAGGAGAGCTAGTGGTATAATCCATTTCTACTCGGGCCTTTGTGGAGGATTTTCCCTGTCGTGCGATCCTTGACAAAAAAATGAGAAGGGTGAAATTCCATAAAAGCATTGTTATCCGAAGTAAATTTTTGCACAGATAATAAATTTTTTGTGATTTTAGGAACATGCAAAATATTTCGTAAAATAAATTTAAAGGGATAGAGATTAGAGTCGCCAATGTGTTGAATGGCAAGGTGGGTACCATTGCCCACTTGAATTTGATCGGGCCCATCATATTCTTCTGAGTGGAGATTTAAATTGCCGAAGTCGGAGGTGACATGGTGGGTAGCACCAGTGTCGGGGTACCAATTTAGATCCCTAGGTTGGGATGACGTAGCAGCATAAGCAGTGAGATTTGGCCCAGCAGCTTGGTAAGTGTGGTCAAAGCGGTGGTAGCACATAAGGGCAGTATGGCCCAATTTTCCGCAGACTTAGCAGTATGGCCTAACTCATCCCATAAAATCGGCTTAATAGGAGAGGATTGCCCACTCTTATAAACATGCCCAAGATCTTGTCCACAGGCGATGTGGGACTATTCCTCAACACCCTCCCTCACGTGCAGGCCAGTATTTTTTCTGGTCCTTGTCACGGGGTAGGTAGTGCGGGCCCATTCGTCCTTGTGGTAGGCTCTGATACCATGAAGAAATTCATGGGCCTAACTCATCCCATAAAACCGGCTTAATAGGAGATGATTGCCCACTCTTATAAACATGCCCAAGATCTTGTCCACAGGCGATGTGGGACTATTCCAAATAAAGTTTGGACCCGAATAACTTATGGGAAGTTTATTCATAAAGTTTTTGGCTGCCCATATGGTACTCATTTAGGGGATATTATATATTGTAATACATGGAAGGGACGACTTATTATACAAAAGTTTTACCGCCATGATTCATGTGTAGTATTCCTTGTGTGAGTGGGAGGATTCCATAAATGGTTGGAATAAATAAAGTAATTGCCAAATTATAGAATTGAACACCGACATAAGGATTTTATGTGTCATAAGGGCCAAGTGGGAGAATGTTAGATATTCTATTTATGGCCCTTTATGTCACATATAATTATGAATTATTTCATAATTATAATTACGGTGTCGTATATAATTATAATTATTTTATAATTATAATTACGGTGTTTGATTTCCTTATTCCAAATAAAGAGATCATATGGAATCAAACCTGATTGCAAATTGATCTGATTGCAATCTATTTAATTCAAATCGATTTATTCCTTGATGGGAGGAATAATTAAAGCTGACGAATTAATTAAGGGTCCCTGACCTAGCCTATAAATACAGTGCATGTGTATTCCATCAATACGGCTTAAGGTTAGGAATAGGTCAGAAGAAACCTCAATATTATTTTATTTTGTTTCATACTGCTGGAGGCTGCTTATTCCTGTTTTGAGAATATTACTGCGCTGTGGGGATAGCAACGTTGGGGTTGCCTTGTTGGTTGGTGTTGGTTTCGGTGGAAGGAGAGGTTGAGGATGGAGAGGCCATTGGGTATGCAGGCAAGGTGTTTGAGAAAACGGGCTGGAGAAGGAGAAAAAAAAAATGGTGCACAGAATCAGAAAGACAACGTTAGTTGCTCGTTTAAAAGCTCTGATACCATGTAAAGACTGATATTGAAGGGAATTGTTTGCACACTTCTCATTGATCTTTCATTGAAATATATACAGAGTATTTGGGTTAACAATATTAAGGAAGAGATAAATATAATAAATAACAAAATATTTGTTTTCCTTTGTTGATTGCAATTAGCCGTTTGATATTTCCATATTGGTGTTGTCCATCGAGCCTTTCCTTTCCTTGTGAGATTGTGTAGCCGTTAGAGACTTGATTGGCTTTGATTGTGGGATTGTGTAGCCGTTGGTGACTGGGTTCCCTCTGCTGATTGTCTTTCCTTTGGTGTCTGATTCTCTTGATGGAAAACGTGAGTTGTGTTTCCATATTCAGTGGATAGTTGTCCAATAGGAACGGTTTTTATCACCATTCCTGTCATCCAAGAGGACCGAGGTATCACATGCAAGACTAAAAATAACAAATTGGCAAAGAGCTGTTTCCATTAACAATTAAACCCCAAAATGAGAAATTTAGCTCTTAATTTTTACCAAAAAAAATGAACATATTTAGGGTCTCAGATGTGGATATTGTTTACATTTTCCCTGCAGTCCAATTAATATAACAAGTGACATGGTCTGCATAATCACAGATATCTGGAATAGTCAATGCAAAAGATCAAGCAAAATATACCAAAGCAACCTGTGTAATGGTAGCTTTATAAAAAGTAACTTCCCCCAAATAGAGAGAAACAAAATAAAAATAAATTTTTTTCTAGAAGTCAAATAATTAAAAAGTGAAGAAAGCATCATTAATGTCAATGGATAAAACACTTAGTTTAGGGGCCGACTAACATGTTGATATAGGAAAAAAGATTAGCTCAATTTCAAATAAAATGAATAGATCTAGTTAATATAAATTAAAAGGTAAAATTATCAATTTAAAATATTAAATTAACAATTTTATCCCTTAATTTATATTAACCGAATTTTATCTATTTCATTGAAACAGGAAAAATACTGCATGGTCGGTTGATATAATGGAACAAATCCTACCTTCATCAAGTTTGAGGGAATTTATCAGTAGGGAGGACCCACAATGCGGAGCCAACTGTTACGTTCTATGCACTTAAAAGTCAACAAAATATGGAGCATGTTCCATAAACTCAAAAACCCAAAATCATTTATCAAACACAGCCATATCTCCCAAGGAAGCTATTTTGGAGACCGATCTTTCCCGAACTAGTTATAGGAGAAAGTAAGTATTGAAGCTCAAAGTCAAACTCATTCAATTTCCCTTATTCCCTATAAAGAAATTACCTGGTTGATTCTGTATCCAATATTGTGAAAAAAAGAAAAAGAGAAAAGGAAGCCACTCCAGGCATATTCAGATCAACGACAATTAATTAACTGCCAAGTAATTTGGGTAGCTAACATGACAGAGTACATATGAGACTTATTTATTTAAATAAGTGGTTCAACAATTTAAAATTTATTAAGATAGATAGTGTTAAATTATCACATATCTCAAAAATTTAAGCCGATGAGAATAGATAAATTTAATGAGTAATGTTAGGACCATTTTTTTATTCTCTTTTAATCATCCCAAAGTTGATATGGCTATTAAAAATACTATTGGATTTGAGATGATCACTATTAAATTTGATCCAATGGTAATTTTAAAAGCTACATTAACTTTAAGAGGATGAAAGAAAATAAAAATGGTCCCTAACATTATTCAAATTTAATTATTTAATCAATACTTTAACAAATAACTCATATATATATATTAATTATATATTAATATATATAAGTATATATATATATATAATATTATATATATTATATATATATAATATATATTTTCTAATATTAATGCCCGAAAGCAATTTGAACAGCTGATCCCAATCTTAGGAATAGGGCTGTAATTAAGCCGAACCGAGCCAAGCCGAGCTTTTACATGTTCAGACTGCGCTCGTTAACTTTGTATAATTGTTCGAGCTCAGTTTGAGCTTCAAACCATGCGTTCGAGCTCGACTTTTTTTCTTTCAAAGGGTTTGAACTTAGCTCGAACTCGATAAGCATTA
The DNA here is from genome assembly GCA_900184695.1 of Betula pendula. NCBI lineage: Eukaryota > Viridiplantae > Streptophyta > Magnoliopsida > Fagales > Betulaceae > Betula > Betula pendula. The sequence goes on from FXXK01001343.1 coordinate 93,145, forward strand.
TCAAATAAACGAGCTCGAGCTCGTTTTTTTTTTTCCTAAGTCATTTTCTTTACTAGAATAATAAAATCACTTTTTTTTTTAAATAGAATAATAAAATCACTTAAACAAGATTAAACTTATACATAATCAATCTGAATAATCTGATAACAAATTTCAAAACTCTTTTGATGATTCAATACTTATAATACTTTAATACATTATAGATAAAATTTATAAGTATTAAAAGTATATAGCATAATATATATTATATATATTATATAGTATATATATATATATATATGAATGAGTCTATTGAGCTGAGTCAAGCTTCTACAAGCTTGTTTACGAGCCTACCTCGAGCTGAGTTGAGTTTTGGCATGTTCAGCTCGTTTAATAAACGAGCTTAAAAATATGTTCAAACTTTGTTCGTTTAGTCTTAGCCGAGTTGATTCGAGCTGAGTCCGAATATATTCACAAATAGCTCTGCTTGCTTACAGTCATATTTAGGAGTGTATAACTAATTACAATTGTAATTATTTTTTACAAATCGCAATCATAACTGAAGTTCTTAATTATCCAATTTTAAACATCTATAACCATAACCGGCTCCTATTGGTCTGCTTTTTGATATCTGGGAAGACACGTTATCTTTTAAAGTGCACTCTTCGAAGTTGGACCTATATATGTTTGTAAAGCAATGTAAAACTTTTAACATGAGTACAATTTAGATTAAATTGATATTATAAGCCTTTTAAAATAAGAGATTTTTTGTTATCCTTGACGTTACTAGTCAAGAGGTTGGTTGAGGGCCTATCCACAAGTCCTCTAAAGGTCAATTTTATAGTACTATTCCTTTTGGCTGAAAATCATGGAACAGTCAGAATCAAGATAATAAAAAGCCCACATCTTTTGAGTTTTTGGTTTAACCCGATGAAAATTGTCACTGCTGGCATTGGCGTTCCCCTGTCTACTAAAAAGTATTAGTCCATCGCAGATGACCAAATAGGCAAATACAAAAGGAAAAAATGAATAAAAAACCTTTCATTTTTCAGCCCATAAACCTCTACACATATATATGAGTAATTCTAAAGGGCGCGCTGGGGTCCCTCCAGCGTTCCTCCCTCACGTTGTATGGCTAGTTTTTCAAGAAAAAAAAAATAAATAAAAAATAAAATCACTTGAAGGAGGGACGTTGGAGTGACTCCAACGCACCGTGTAGAAGGGCTCTATATATATACTCACACAGGGGACTGAGCTATAACTTTTAGTGTGGAGTCCCAAACTCCGAAGAAAAAAAAAATTAGAGAAAGAAAACTAATTTTTAAAGGTTTATTTTTGGGAGCACCTTGTGACTTGGGGGGGGCCACAGTCCCTCCAAGCCACAAGGTGGCTGCTTTCCTATATATATATATAATCACTACTTATTTTAAAAGTTTAAGTACATATAAAAATATTTAATTGAAATGAAGTTAGGGGTTGAACTCATGACTCTGATACAATATTAAATTACCATTTATCTAAAAAACTCAAACCGATAAAAAATGATGAATTTAATTATTTAATTTATATTATAAAAATATGTAATAGCCCAATCTGTAAGAGAGTTGGCCTAAAATTATGATAAGTGTCCATGATGAAGAGGTGTAAAATCAGTTACGGTTGCAATTATTCCTTACAAACCACAATCGCAATCGAGGTTTTCGATTATTCTATTTTTGACAACTGCAACTGCAACTGGTACCATTAACCGGTTATTGAATCCAGTTGCTAATTGGTAACAAATTTTCAAATAATGGGCTTTTTAGATCTTCTTATAATTTTTTGGACCTTTTTTTGGGTTATTTTGAACTCATTTTTTTGATTATTCTTAGAGCTAATTTATATTTTCATAAAATAGAAATGACATATATATATATATATAAAAGGAATCTTTTTCCAAATGGGAAATATCCTTTTTCCAAGGATATATCCGTAGGTACCTAGCTAGTTCCAACACTCAGCCTCAATGGGAAAGAAATAAAGACAAATCTACCATTTGAAAATCAAATTGCCTGGCATGGCTCTAAATTTATGGCCTGGCATGGCCAAAAGCATGCAAGTGTTATGTTCTTACGATCTTATTCTGATGCCGGTAGCGGAGGCCAATACTTTGATAATGGAGGGGGGGGGAGTCGAGGGGGTCAAATCCCCCTCCCCCTCTTAAAAATTCTTTTTGTCCCCTTAATAATTTTTCTTTATGTCTTGGTTGTTCATCCTCAACAAATCATGATGGGCACAACTCTGCCTTCAGCTGTATTTTTTTTTTTTTCGTCACGGACTCACAAATTACAAGTGTTTCTATAATTAGGTCAAAAAAGTTACAAAGGTTGAAAAAAGAACAAAGGTTGAAGACGAGGTGAAATTTTTTTGTTTGGTCTTTAAAACACACCGTTTAACTAAGTTGAGAACTTAGAGATTTGTGAAACGCTCGTTTAAGCTTACCTTGAAAGTAACTAAAACCGTTTGTTGAGACTTGACAGTATAGGCGCCAACTTTATTAATTAGACCCATTTTCTTTTAAAAAATCTGCGATGACTTTTAAAACATTGAGTCAGGCACGACTCACAACAAAAGGAAATTGAGTGCTTAGTAAAATTGTTGAATAAAAAATTGTCAAATACAGCATTACCGATCGCCCTTTGTTGTAAATGCATAGTTTACGATGACACAAGGCACATTAAATCAAAATGTCAAATTCATCAAGATCAGGTCACAATTCCTTCCTTCTAACTTTAAGTTAAAAACTTAGAGAAATGCTAGATGTAAAAAAGTTTTTGTACGAAAATCTCTTACAAAATGAAGTGACACTAAATGATTGGCTAAGAGATTTTTGTACAAAAACCTTTACACACTTATCATTTCTCAAAAACTTAACAATTGCTATGTTTTTTTTTTGTTTTTTTTTATTCCTTCCGCTTTTAGTGTTATTTGACAAATCAAGGAAGTAGAAGAATTGGTTATGTGCGATTTCTTCTTAAGTAGTTCTTCCAACTTCAAGAATCAAGCCTTCAAAGTTCAATCATTCAAATCAGTTTCTTTTTATTTTTCTTTAAAAAATTCGACCTTTCAGATATGTAATAAACTTTTATATTTAAATGGTTTTATATTTAGATTGTTTTTGTAAAAAAATTAGTTGTTTCTTATATTTAGATTACTTTTTTTTTAATAATTGTTTTTATATTTAATTTTTTTTATGAATATGTATAGTTTTGTTTCATATTTTAATGTATAAAATATATAATTGTAGTTATCTGAAATTATAAAGGCTTATCGAGGATAATTGAATAAATTAACGCTAGGTGTGACAAAAAAAAATTACAAGTTACATTTATATGTTTTAAACTAAATTTTGTTAAATTATTTATTTATTGCATAAGCTATATTTTTTAATATTTTTATTCAGCTTTATTTTTTTATTCATAAAATAAATAAATAAAAATTGACCATCTTGAATTAAAAACCCTGGCTTCGCCACTATAATAATGGTAGAGTTAGAGATGATTATGGTTGAAAGTGGAGAATTATATATATATATATATATTATTTGATTATTAACTGGTTTTTTTAAAATTTATAATCGATAACCACCGCAAGGCTTAAAGGGTTATCCGGTTGCGGTTATTATCAATTTTTTAATTTTTCAATTATTTTTTATTATTCAAACATAAACAATTAATAATTACCCTGATTGAATATTCCAATATCCATCTATTTATTTCTTTTAATAAATAAGTGTCCGTCTAAATTACTTACAAGAGTCATTTTAATGTGTTAATACGTTTGGGTTTTAAGGTACCCTAAACGCACGTCTCTCTCTAGGGTCCTTTTTTTTTGTTTTCAGCTGAATTCCTACACATCTGCAGAGACAAGAGATTTGTCTCTTATACTAGCATGGAATTACGGTTGAAGCAGCACTACCGGAGTCAAGACAAAATACCAGCTGTTCCTCTTCTCAGCAGAATGCATGCTCTGTCCAGTGTCCTTTTTCCGACCAAGGCAATTGGGCGTTCGATCGGAATGTAAAACAAAATTGACCAGGCTCTCACGGCTGTCTCTTTTTCTTTTTTCTTTTTCTTTTTTTGTTTTTTTGCCATTTTTGATTCTTTGTATTTTTCAGAAAGAAAGAAGGCTTGTTTCTTCCTATTCTTGCACGAAAATAACTTCTCATGCGCACCTCAGTCCCTTGAAAGAGCCAAAATCTGTCTCTTGCTGGTATTTATTTCAACAGTTTTTTTTTTTAAAAAAAAAATATCAGTTCATGTCATTCACGTGGGCATCCTTTTCCTTTTCCTTTTTTTTATTTTTTTTTTAATTTTTTTTATCATTTTTTTTCTTCTTCTTGTTTTTGCTCCATCCTTCTTTCAACGTAGAAACAAACTTTTGTCTGTTTTGACTTTCTTTTAGGAGACCAATTCTAAAAAATTATTATTTTTAGATAGGAATTTTAAAATATGTGATTTAAAAATGTAGTTTAACATTTGATAAAATTATTGTTTATTTTTTAAAATTATATTTTAAAAATTCACAAATTATCTACAATTTAAAAATATAAATTTTTTTATATTTTTAAATCACAATATTTAAAAAACGTACTATCAAACCATACAATACTACATTACTCATAAATGGGTTATTGCTATACTCACATGATAAAAATTCAATAATTAATTTTATAGTCACATTATCTAATTATATGACAATTATACATAAACTTATTATATGACAATACACTTTTTCATTTACATATCACATCAAAATTAATTTTTTTAAAAAGTACATTTTAAAACACATTCACAAACAAAACAATTATATGAACACCATCATACATATATGTAAAAATAAAAAATAAAAAAATCGCCAAGATAATTTAAAATTCCAACACGAAAACTTGAGGGACTTTAGCATGGAGCCAAACAAGATTTTGCCATTTTTGCATGCTTCACAGATTTTTTGAATTGGAGCTTCTGAAAATAATACATACGTAGAAAGTAGAGAAGTAGAAGAAAGAAGAAAAGGAAGCCAAGCATTATTAAGGGATATTATCCGCAATTGAATAATAATAAAAAAAAAAAGGGATATTATCCACAAAATAAAAAAAAAAAAAAAAAATATTCTCGTTTTTTTTGACACAAGTGATATCTCTCATCCACAGAATAGAGGGCAAATCCATCCGGTTACGCCCCATCCTAGCCCCACCATGTCCCCTCACCCGTCACCAGCCCCAAAGGACTTGCCATTAAGAATGTCTGCAGTGGTCACGTGAGTGGACATGCTTAATGGCAAGTCAGTCACTGTGACTTGAAGAGAGAGAAAAGGAATTGTACAATCAATTGAGGACCTCTTCAGTGATCACGTATATACAATCACAATTAATTTTTAAGTGAAACTAAATTGTAAATTTTAAAAGTTAAATTGTACAACAATTAATAATCCCTAGCGATTGACTCAATCGGTGAAATTTTAGAATTTTGATTACTTCTTATAGTTTTATTTTCATAATTTACTGAGTATAAACTGTTTATTGAGGTTAGTCTTTGAGTGAAATTCACAATTCAACTAATTTATGTTAAGAGGAGTGCGAGGCATGATACCGAATTTATTTAACATGAGTGGATACATGAAATAATCTTACCTTAAAGCATTTTTGGTCTTTTTTTTTTTGGTAAAATACATTTTACCCTTGAAGTATTTAGCTATTTGCGTTTTAATTTCAAATATTCAAAAAGTAATGATCGACCCTCTAATCTATTACACGTTTGAAAATAAGACTCTCCGTCTATTTTTTTTTTGTTATTTTGGATGAAAATCAAGTCATGTGCCAAGCACATGACATTTTTCTACTTCAATGTTCGAAAATGCAATTGGGGTAAAGTGTCACAAAAATTAAAAAAAAAATAAAAAAGTAGAGAAAAATTACAAAAAAAAATTACAAAAACTTAAATACAAAATAAAAAAACAAAAACAAACCAAAACAAAAAAATAAAGGAAAAAAAAAATTAGTATATGTAGTTTGCCTAAATTATAAATAATTTTATGTGATATAAAAAATAATTCAGAGGTTATCAGGATATGCCAAAATAATAATTTAATTTGTGCAGTCAAATTCTGTCAAAGGTAACCTTTAAAGACCTCTGAATTATTTTTTATACACCTTCCACCACCCCTTCTTATTATTTTTTAAAATTTATTAAAAATAATATATATATATATTATATATATAGTATATATATATATATAATATATATATTATATATTTGTGACACTTTACCTCATAAGTGTATTTTCAATAATTTGGACATAAAAAAGACACATGCGTGGCATGCAACTTGATTTCCATCTAAAAGGGTGGACAAAATGATTGAAGTATTTTTTTTTATCAAGGTAAGATAATTTTGGGGGTTGATCATCATTTTTTAAATATTGAAGGTTAAAATATAAATGATTGGATATTTTATGAGGATAAAATGTATTTTAGCCTTTTTTTTTTAATAAAAAAAAATGTAATATCTATAATATTGTTTCAGATATAATAACAACAAATACTTTAAAATAATAATAATAATAATAATAATAATAATGAACAGGAAGAATTGTTAGGCAACTCAAAATATGTTATATAGGAACCGAAATAAGGAAACAACTTGGGACCGTTGTATTGGTCAGATGCCTTTTGTTTCTTTTGAAAATCATACAAACCAAGCGTTTTTTTTTTTTATTTATATTCAACGAACCTTAATTTTGGGACAAAGGGTTCGTACATTGAGGTGCCACCTGCCACCTGCCACCTGACACAAGCCCCTTATTGAGAGCGAAGTAGACAGAGAGACAAGTGTATACCCTCCGGTTTTACCACACTCTCCCCTCACCAGTCACCAGCACCAGCCCCCAGAGGGATTTTCCTGCGGATACATTCTTACAGCTCAGACTTAACCATACAAATGGAGGACACGGTTCAATGGTAGCTGATTTTTCTTCTTGATCACGTTACTGCTGAACAATTCTAGCTCTCTCTCTCTCTCTTTTTCTGTTTCAACTTTTATTTCCTCTCTCTCGGTTTGTTTTCCACTTTTATTCTGCTCAAAATTGGCAACAACAAAAAGAAAAAAAAAAAACCAGACAAAAGGGTGCAAGACGACTCCCATTAGAGCCCCAGTCCTCTCTTCATTTTCCTATCTTCGAGTTTCTCTCTCTTAAATGGATCTTGAAGCTTACACTGCTGCCGTTGATGGCCAAATCGATTTTTTCCGAGCAATATCTAGTGATCACCCTCTTAACCTCATATTAACCTCCACTAACAACACTATCCTCCATGTTTATATTACATCTCTCGTTGACGGATCGGACCAACGAACGTCCGACTTTGTGCGTGGAATTCTTAATGCGTATCCTTCAATGATACAGCAAGTGAATGACAAACATGAAACTCCATTACACCTCGCCTCAAGGTATGGACATGATCACATGATACAAATGTTAATTCATTATTGTGCCAATGTTGATCATGACCTCGAACCTGAGATTACACCAGTGGAGCAAATGCTCAGAATGATGAACAATCAAGGAGAGACGGCTTTGCACGAGGCTGTACGTTTTAATCACGTTAAGGCGGTAAATTTGCTGCTCAAGGAAGACCCGTATCTTAATTCTGCTAATAATATCGGTGAAACTCCGATTTACATAGCTGCTGAGAAAGGATTTGAAAGTATGGTGACCGAGATTTTGGAGAACAGCAATTTACCATTAGTGCATGGAGGGCCTCTTGGGAGGACGGCTTTGCATGCTGCCATAATAAGGAACGAGGAAGGTATTTCCTATCTATTTTTTTTTATTTGTTTTTTTGTTCTGTTTTGGTGAAGACCAGCTATAATTTTTTGAAGTTTATTGTAATTTTGTTAAAAAAATTATTTGTGGACCAAAAATAATAAATTCAAGAAATATATATTAGGACGCTTGATATGTCTGGTTAGGAGATGATAAATGTGAAAAACAAATGAGGATTTCTTTTTCGTTATTATTTCACTCTTATGATCGGTAAATTCATGAAATATATATTAGGACGCTTGATATGTCTGGTTAGGAGATGATAAATGTGAAAAACAAATAAGGATTTCTTTTTTGTTATTATTTCACTCTTATAATCGGTTCAATCTAAAATATATTGTCGTTTTAATTCTAAGACTGTTGGTGATTTGAGTATAAACCTATAAATCTAAAGAATGAAAAGTCATTCTAAAAAATGACCAAACAGCCTTATTAGCTTCTAATCATAATCATTAATAATGAATTAATCTGGCCTAGCTCGTTACAAGTTTTGTTTGTGTCAATTAGAGAATCATTACATTTAACATACTTAAATTATTTTAGGTACGGCCGAAATTCTTCTGAAAGAAATTGTAGGTATAAGTAAAGAAGCCGACAATGAGGGTTGGACTCCGCTTCACTTGGCTGTATTCTTGAACCGTTCAAGGTTAACAAAGCTGTTGTTGGATGTTGATAGAGATTTAGCGTACATGAAAGACATAGAGGGTAGGACACCTCTACATATTGCAGCTACAGGTGGTAATGCTGGTGCAATTGAGAGCATTATATCAAAATGTCCAGATTGTAGTGAAGTGGTTGATAAGAGAGGTTGGAACATGCTCCATTTTCTTATGAAAGGCAGCTCATTCCACGGAACTGATAGAGCCATTGATGCTATCCTGAAAAATTCGTCTCTCAGAAGCCTCTTGAATGAGAAGAATGAGGACGGGGATACGCCACTTCATTATTACTATTCCAAAAGTTTCAGATCGGGAATAAGCACTTTTGTTCTTCACAGTGGACTGGACAAAAATGTCTTCAATAATGAGAACCTCAGCCCGTTCGACGAGGGTTCATGTAAAGTAGAGTTAAAGGAGGTAAGGCCGGCTTGTCAGGCTATATAAAAATATTATATATACGTGTTCTTTTTCTTACAAGCTATATTCAAATCCCTAATAATGCCGGTATATATTAATATTACACAGGAGTATGAAATTGAGCCAGTATTAGTCCGGGGTCCACTTCCTCGACGAGTAATGTATTACAAAGATGATACCACAGAAGTAGAAGACAAGGACAAGAAAAAGGAGAGAGCGCAACTATCTAAGATGCAGAAACTAGCCGAAGTCCATTTGGTAGTGGCTGTACTCATTACAACCGTGTCTTTTGCAGCATGTATTGCCATGCCTGGGGGTTTCATGGGTGGACAAGACCCAAGGCCAGGCTCTGCAGTTCTTAGGAGAAGTGGTTTGTTCAAGACATTCATTCTTATGAATACCATATCCATGGTGTTTTCGAGCTCTGCTGTCTTTATCCACCTATGGATGCCATATTGTACCACGGAGGCGTACAATACACGTTATCGCCTATATGTGCTCAAACTGGCCTTCTGGATGATTATGGTGGCCATGATGGCAATGGGGTTTGCATTTGTCATGGGCACATGTAGTGTGTTAGTGCCTTCCATGGATATTTTCATTCCCAACTCTATCATTGGCGGAAGCTTCCTCCTCGCTCTCTTATTCTTAGTGTATTCGTCTCCAATAGTTTATTAACTATATATATATATCCTCCTCCTCTTGTTTCGAAAAGTGAGAAGAATGAGAAATTGAGAACATGTAAGAGAAGATCAAGGATATGTTTTATTCAACAAATTATGTGATATCTGACATGCAATCATATTAATTAATTACTAACAATTAAGTGTTGTCTAATGAGTGCAGGGGATGAGGAGCCACTGAAGGCTGAAGCGGATGAAGTCAAAAGGGAGTTCAGTTCATGTTGGTGGTGTTGATCGTTATGATCATATTATCTTTAATGTTTAGCTTATTTTCATTTCTCTTGAACTAGTAGTACTCGATCGTTATCATGTTATCTTTAGTACGTATATACGTACCTTATTTTCATTTCTCTTGAACTAGTACTCGTTGTTATAATCATGTTATCTTTGGAATTAATTTGCCTTCTAGTTACGTCTTTCTTTCTCATGATAGGCTCTACAATCTTGAATATATATTTTAACTATTTTCTAATCTTATTAGAATGAATCAGCTCCTACCTAGTGAACTTTTGCCAACATGAACAGGTTACAGAATCAGCATATTTTAACTATTTTCTAATCTTATTAGTTATTAGAATGAATGAGGAAGAATCACCACATAATAGGCCCGAGAGCATACAAGGTTAATCAAATTACAATCAAAGTGAAAATCTAGCCTTTTATTTTTATCAAATATATTGTACGTGTATACGTACGTAGCAAATATAATATTAGTGTTTCAAAAAACCAATGTGGACGATTATAATTAATAAAGCTCAGCTAATATGCACAAACATAGTACGTACATTATAATTAATTAGCATATATATGTTTATTTCTCTGTAGTATTTACATTAATATTTACAAAACGAAGTATGTATATAAATTAATTTCTTGATAAGTTAGCTGAAGAAAAAAAAGTCAATAAGGTGTATCAAATGTTATATCCTAATATATTTTGAGATTGACATATGAGATGAGACCAAACAGATAAAATCAATCCGTCTTGGTAGCTAGTACTCTTTCATTTTCATTCAAAGCAATTTTTTTCCTGTATATACAAAAAAAATAAAAAAATAAATCTTAATTAGATGTAAACGCGAATCATATTTGGACAATTGAGTAAAGTTAATCCCTAATGTAAAGCAATCAGATTCCAATATGCCATGACGGTGTTTAGCAAAGAAAAAGACGGGTTGGCAATTCTTAGAGGCGTGAAATGTGAATGTTGAACTCTATTCCTCTCATAATGTTAAAGTTTTATTTATTTATTTATTTTTATGATTGGTAAAATATTGTGGATAAAATTTGTTTATTAATCAACTAACATCATCAATTCTAGTATAAATTTAAATTAAATTCATATGGGACCATTTTTTTTTTCTAGGCCATATGGAATTACGTTTGTTTGTGTACGTACTTAAATTTTTGAACTAGTTTTCAAGGGGCCAAGAGCCAAACTAAAAATTGTTTAGCCCAAAGACATACAAAAATATATTTATATAGAACAATTTAAAATTTGGGGGGAGGCCATGGCCTATGCCCGTCCTCCTAAGTTTGTCTCTAACCTCAAAAATAGGCA